>NQII01001985.1:0-114003 GCA_002778355.1 Clitarchus hookeri | reverse complement strand
GTCCAAGCTTTGCAGACGTGTGATTACCCTCTGCGCGTGGCTTTCTGCCAATGGTTCTTGCAGCAGTGTGCGTTGCAGCCGGCTTTTCCAGCTCATGTGCTATTCACAGATGAGGCGACCTTTACACACGAAGGCGTTTTCAATGCCCACAATTCTGATGTGTGGGCAACAGAAAATCCACACGCCACACGCCCACATGCATTCCAACAACACTTCTCTGTGAATGTTTGCANCATGTGTGGGCAACAGAAAATCCACACGCCACACGCCCACATGCATTCCAACAACACTTCTCTGTGAATGTTTGCACGGGTATTGTGAATGATTACCTCATAGACCCATATCTCCTACCAACCCGACTCAATGGCCGCTGTTATCGGATATTTCTGGAAGGGGTTTTACCAGAATTGCTGCAAGATGTTCCCATTGGCGTTCGCAATCAAATGTGGTTTCAGCATGATGGTTCGCCAGCCCATTTCAGTATGGAAGTCCGCAATTACCTGGATGCTACTTTTGGGATGCGCTGGATTGGACGTGGTGGACCAGTCCGATGGCCACCACGATCGCCAGATTTATCGAGTCTCGAATTTTTCCTATGGGGGCATTTCAAAGCCCTCATTTAGTAGACGCCAGTTGATTCCATAGAAGACCTCGTCGCTCGACTATCCTGTGCGGCTGCACGCGTGCATGAAATACCCGGTGTATTTGAATCTGTTCGCCAATCACTCCACCGACGCTACCAATTTTGCATTACTGTCAGTGGTAGCAATTTTGAGCAATCATTATAAACATTGCTGTAAAAAGGCATTTAGCGGTGACGTTGTAAATAAACTATGTGTTGCATTTCATGTGTTACTTTTGTGTTTGTGCCTCAANGTAAAAAGGCATTTAGCGGTGACGTTGTAAATAAACTATGTGTTGCATTTCATGTGTTACTTTTGTGTTTGTGCCTCAACGTGTCACTTCCGCCCATTTATTTCTATACAATAATTGTTTGTTTTAGTGAGCTCTACCACCCCTCAATGTTTGTCCCATGAATTTAGAATCATNTTATTTCTATACAATAATTGTTTGTTTTAGTGAGCTCTACCACCCCTCAATGTTTGTCCCATGAATTTAGAATCATCCTATATATATATACCCTTTGTACCTCCATACGAAATGAAATATACGGATATACGGAAGTAGTTCATAACAAAACTTCAATACATAAGCCCTTTTATAGTACCTTTTAAATGCAGGAATAAATCTATACATACATGCAATTCTAAACTACAACAAAGTAATGTAATGATTTTTACAAAGTTATATTAAAAATTGAGATGTATGTTTTGAATATGGCATGCATATTTACATTAAGATTGTTATACAGTTTTTTACAGTGTAGGAATATGGGATATCCACCGTACGATACAACATAGCGATTTTTGCCATAATAATACAACCACCGCACACACATGTGTGTAGTGTATGTACGTGCATGTGTGTAAGTAATTTTAAAAACAAGAAGTTAGTGATACAACTAATGAGCCTACTTTCCTCCACACAGGTGCAAATAATTTTAATGAAGTTCTTAAATGCTTACACGATATGTAGGCATTGATGTCTTGTTGACAGCAATATCATGAAAAATGAAACCAGAAACATAAGCAACAGTCCCGAGACAATTACAAAAACTTACATACTACTTTACCTAGGATACAAACTCAGAATATCTTGTAAAATTAAACCACCNCCGAGACAATTACAAAAACTTACATACTACTTTACCTAGGATACAAACTCAGAATATCTTGTAAAATTAAACCACCTGTAGCATGGAATCAACTGCATCACCGGAGTAGGATTCTAAGCATCAACTTCGGATGTAATCAGTCTAATGTTTTTGGTTATATGGTTGAATTACCTGAAAGATTTATTCTGCCATTATTTTGAAAATAAGTGTCCGAGCCACTTCAGTTACAATGACTTACCATAGCACTAGTTATATGAAAAATTTGGTGGAAAATAGTTTATTGGTCCTCGAGATATGGAATAAAGAACATGTTTTCTTAATCGGTACAATCCTTCAAAATTTACTGAAAAGGAGATTTTGTATACGATGTTTCTAATAGATAATGCCAGCATAAAAAGTTTGGGTGAGTTTGGTTAAATTGTTAAAAAGATATGCCAAACTTATCGAAATACGTATATCGATTTTGAAAATCAATATCTGGCCTCAGTTCAATAATGTAACCTTACATGGCCTTCTATAAAACTAATGGTTTGAAAATTTATTAAAAAATAGTTGAATTATTTTAGAATTAATATCAAAATCTTCAATTTACTCACTTGGCACTATATTACAAAAAAAAAAAGCCAGAAAAAAGATTTTTGTATGCATAATTGATGCTTGTAATGAATACTATTAGCATACTAAATTTGGTTTAATTTCGTTGAATTGTTTAAAATATATAACATATTAATCTTATTTTCTTATATAGCCCCATAAGAAAAAGGCCTGCCGCAGCTAAAACATGTTAGTTGACATACCCTACTGTAGCACTACTTGCATAAAATTTTGGCAGGAATCTGTTAAGTGGTCTTCTATATATGTCATAAATTTCAATTTTTCATGTCACAATCTTCACAAATGGAGGACAAAAAGGTTACGTATTAGCATATTCGATGTTTGTCATAGATACAGTAGAAAAAGTTAATTTATGGCCCTTACACAATAGAAAACTTTTGCATTTGACATTACATTTCCTTTCTTTTGACGTGACCATCAATACACAATATAATTGTAAAGTCAAAATTCAGACAATTAAATAATTGGTTCTGCGAGCTTGATAAAAATGTGTATCTTGTTATGTAAGTCAACATCATAGTAACCATGAATGCATTTTACGTACATGTTTTTTTTTAATTATGCTTAAAATTCATATTAAATCTTTATTTCAAAACGAAAAACTCACTTGTTTACTTTAATAAAAAAATATAAATTCATATATTTCCTCTTTACATTATATTCGTGTGCCATTTATTTAATTTAGACGAGCTTGGTTTAATATATCGAGATGAAAATCGGCCTACAATAAAATACCACACATTACACATAACCTCTGTTAAATTCTCGGCAAAATGGCTACTTGATTTTGATTTTAAATTTCAACTTTTCGAAATTGTGAAGTCAAGAGTACTTGATTTTACCTCTAACAGTTCCATTGTGTCAAGTTACATAAAACACAACATGTCGAAAAGCAAACGTAAAATCAAATGTTAAAGTTTTCAATTGTGTAAGGGTTTTAAAATCGGTAACATAGTTTTGTTGATATAGCATACTACGCTTAAATGTTTTTATTGCTGCCATTGTGAAAATAAGGGCGTTGCACACTTAAAACATAAGAATTTATATTGCCTACCACAGTACAGCTTCTTTGCCAAATTTGGAATAAATCGGTTGATTGTTTCCCGAAAGCTTTATTTTTTTATGCGCGACTATTTTAGAAAATTGCTGAGAAATGAGACTCTGTATAGACAATTTTAATGGATATAACACAATATAATATATAATATACTGCGATCACAGAAATATATGTAGAAATTATTCTCGTAGTTTCGTAGATAATACATTCAAAGTAAAAATATTTACATGGTCCCTATATTTGAAATATGTGTCTGAGCCACTCAAAATATTTCAGTTTACATGACCTGATGTATTGCTACTTGTTTGCCAAATTTGGTAGAAATATGTTGGTTTTTCTGTAGATAAAACATTATTTTAAGTTGTCATGTAATCCTATTTTACAAAATGGTGGACCAAACAGACTTTGTGTCAACAAATATGATTGTTGTAATATTTATACAAATCTGGGAGACCGAATGGGACCGAATGATTGTGGAGGTCAACATTTCTCTCTACAGCTAACCTTAAGTGTCAAAATAATAATAATAATAACTTTAATAATAATTACAATACTGAAACTTCAAAGAGGATTAGCTAACTACCTGTAGAAAGAAAATATCAAATGTTTCGTTCATGGCTCAATTTAATACACACAAAGAAAATGACAATAACAGTTTAACTTGTTTACAATTCGGAAAATGTATCTGTATAGCATAATTAATTATTGACATATCAAAATTATTAAAAGAGGGATGATAGTCATGGCCGAGGATTAAAAAACAATATACTCAAAGTAGACTTAATAGACAAATTGCCTCGCAGTACCTAAAAAGACTTGAACACAAATACTAGAGACATTCCCGAGAAATTCATTTAGACTAGCAACCAGCTTCCATTTAATAAAACCCAGAGGCCGAACATTATTTAGTTAGTTGCGGTACATGAAAGAGTAAGAGATATGACTGAACTAGAAAGAAAATTTATTATAACTACAGGTTGTGCTGCCCCATAACATCTACCAATTAACTTTACCTACATAATAGAAAAGTACAAGTTACTTAACAACATGGTGATAGGCATCTTTCCGCTGTCTGCCTTAGGCCTTNAGCAATATACTCAAAGTAGACTTAATATACAAACTGCCTCGCAGTACCTAAAAAGACTTGAACACAAATACTAGAGACATTCCCGAGAAATTCATTTAGACTAGCAACCAGCTTCCATTTAATAAAACCCAGAGTCCGAACATTATTTAGTTAGTTGCGGTACATGAAAGAGTAAGAGATATGACTGAACTCGAAAGAAAATTTATTATAACTACAGGCTGTGCTGCCCCATAACATCTACCAATGAACTCTACCTACATAATAGAAAAGTACAAGTTACTTAACAACATGGTGATAGGCATCTTTCCGCTGTCTGCCTTAGGCCTTGTCCTCTCAAACTGCAATTTTCTCGTTTGAAGTGCCCAAGTTCAAGAGATCAAGAGAGCAAGATCACCCGAAGTCTCCCGCACACCTGTCACTGGAATAGAAAGAGCTTTCTCAATGTTTTTCCCGATCATCCTACTATTGACTGTTCACAGAAGAAGCCAAAACAAATATCTAACAGCGCACAGGGAGTGACGAAGAAAACTCGCTTAACATGCTGCTTCAAGCGCATGTGTTCAAATGCAGCACTCAGCAAATATCACATGCCATCTGTGACACGTTCGCCCGCGGCAAAGACCCTACATGTGGCAATTAGCCTGAAGAGCAGTGCTGACAGCATTCACAAGAAGAAAAGCAGATTATTTCTAAATATCGCGGCCAGCTGCTGAACTAAATTGTTCAGCAGCTGGCATTACATGAATGTTATGCTGTCATGTTGACATCCATGTCAACATATCCTGACAAAAGAATTATCTGAAATTAAGGCTACGTTTTTTTTTGTTCAGTGTAAGAAAGTGTTGTGCCCGATGAATCCGTGTAGCTGTAGAGTGTAGCCCTTCCAACCGGGAGGTACTTACGGGTGAATCTTCAAGTGAGGGGGAAGATGGTGTGGGCTGCTGGGCGATGAAGTCATTAGATGAAGGGGGAGTGTACCGGCAGGTGGAGTCCCGGCACGCATGAAGAGAAGAAATGGAGGAAATGAAAGTTAGTTGGGTGAGAGAAGTGGGGGCCGAAGTGGTGTGTGGATGGGGAGTAGAAGAGTGTGGGGGATGAGATGAACCAATGCTACATAAGCCTTGGTCGGGGCCGACGTCATCCGGGTGGCTAGTGGGTGGCTCCATACTCTTTGTCCTCCTCGTCGGCGGCTTTTCGAAGATGTAGGGTGAAAAGAAGCGGCCGGCGAGGAAAGGTGGTGGGATGAATGGGGTTGGCAAGCTGGCGGATGATGGGGTTGGTGAGATGTTCCCAAAATATTGCATAAACACTTTATTTATTCAAGTATCACTATTTTAAGATATTACTTTAAAAAAGTGTTTATTTCTTTGCATGTATTACTCTTGTAATAGATGCTGCCAGCATACAAAATTTGGTCGAAATTGGTCGAAATGTATGACAGTTATACAAAATTCTGTTTTTGTTCTAGGAAAAAAAATCCGCAGCAGATATGACAACGTTTATATATTTTATTACTAATTCAAAATAATCATAAACTTGGCAACGTTAGTCACCTAGTTTCTATTATTAGGGGACATACTGTGCATCTACCTACTCATAGTAGGTGGAATTGATGTACTGATTTTCTGATTTAAATATACATAAACATATTTATTATCTTTATAACAATTTACTAGTTGGACCCCTCTCAAACAAAAAACCTGGCTATGCTACTACTTTGGCTATTTGGAAAAGTGTAGTGTATATGTGGGGCTTCGGGCGCAACAGCTGCTGGCTGTGGTGCCGCGGTGCCATCTGCCATGACATCACAGGCGCAGCTGGCAGCTTTGTTCATCTCCCCCATGCAGCTCCCAAAACATTGCCTGCAATTCCAGCAACCCACAACCCCATAAATAATTCAAATAAAAAATTGTAATAAAAATATTTTAGTACAAAAACTTGCAAAATTAAAAAGTATCGGCATGCCACTTTCTATTTCCAATAATTACATCGGTTTATAGTGTCGCTGCATATCATAACTCCATTAAATAAATCCTAGAAACAATTTTAATAAAATATTCTTAAATATTTCGGCTTGCCACTCCGGTACCAAGTGCATCAGGGAACAACATATTGAACCCTCTCCTCCACAACAAAAATCCGTAAACGAAAAAAAGATTTCCCATAAAATATTCATAAAAAATTAACACCTACCTCTACTCATCTCTCCACATACCGCCCCCAAACCCTCACTAAATACCACCCACCTCACCGGACACTACACCCCTTCCTCACCTCACCAACCATACCTAACGCCCACCTCACCATCCCCTCACCCACACACGCGCCTCCTCTACAAACCCTAAAAGCCCTGCGACCACTTGGACCCCAAAATTTTAAAAATCGAGGATCATGTAATGTCATAACCCTGCTCACCCTGCCACCCAGTCATAAAAATTGATCCTAGCAAATTTCCTCGTACACATATTTAATTATCTTTTTGTGTAGTATTCATACCATATATACATTTTCATCATCTTATAACCATTGTATTATTGTTTTAGTGCCTAACCTTCATCACATGAACCTCAAGAACTAGTCTGAATAGGATATTTTATTTATAAAAATTCATAGTTAATTTTTGATTGTTTGCATTTTAAATACATTTAAAGGCAAGTGAGGTATCATAGAGATCGTATTTTTTTTCAGTTGAGTCTGTATCTTAAATTATTACATGCCCACATTTTCGCAAGTCAGGTTGTAAGCAATCAAAAATTTATAGCCATATGAGATTATAATTTGCTATTTCCTAGTGCCAGACTCCTGAAATTCAGTTTGCAAGCATCATTTATAGTTCCAGGAAAGCGCTATGGGCATTTATAGACATAGTGGTTAGCTAACTGAAATTATTATATTTGCATCAATGTGCTTTTTTTTTATTATTAAAATCAGTTTATAAGAGGAGGAAAAAAAGATTAAATATTGAAATATTTTTTTTATTTTTTCATATGTATTAAAATGTATTACAACAAAATTATTCATGTTCGTTTGCATCCGTTTAACATCACCTTCACTTCTAATTCGTTAAATACGAAACCAAGTATTCGGGCACTATTGAACTTCGAGCCACCATCCAGTAAGCTTGAAGGCATAGTCCTTGCAGCAAAAGTGACCCCGATATGCCGCTGAAAGTTCCGTAGATTATACACTAGCAGTCCCAGGTGGTTCAGCTGCCATCAAGTCGGAAGGAGCAGGAACCATGGATGAATATGTCTTCGTGGAAAAATATGTTGCTTCTGGTGATGAGGTGCCAGGTTCGTCATTCATACCGGTCACAGAATATTTTGATAGTGGATCTATGTAATTCAAATCACAGTCCATCACTCCGGCGACGGAGGCCACAAGAACTCTATGTTACAGATCCAGCACCGAGGCATCGATGAGGCATACAGTTTGACTTTGCATGACCTTACATGTTTACAGTAAGTATCGTTGCATTAGAAAAGAGACCCACACCGTAAGCACAGATATTTAACGTGGTTGGAATTGTTCATACTGCCACGAAATTCATGGTGGCGAGCTGTGTGTTGATGCGACAATACCTTGTCGCAGAAGTTGCATGGATACGTTTTATCTGGTGGTGGTGATACAGGCGACGTCCCAAACTCCGCCGGAGACAGATCAGCCAAAGAACTGGATGGTACAGCCGAAGAAACAGATTTTTCAGTAAGAAATGGTGCTGTCAGTTCTTCCGAAGTTGCAGTAGACACCATTGAAGACATATCAACCAAAGAAGTCGATGGAGCTGTCGACATCATGCCTGAAGATGGCGATGGTGGTGCTATTGCTGCACGTGTCCCATCTGAAGAACCGGTTGGTGCTTCTGCTGGTCTCACGACCAACGACTCCATATTATTTATGCCAGGCACCAACACCTACTGCGACGATCTGCCACTCACCATGACCTCTATCAAATTAAGCTCCATAAAATTAACCCATCTACCTATGAATCTCTCCATGATGCCATGAAAAAATTGCGGTGCATCAAGGGAGGCGAATTCACTGTTGAACCTGGTGATGAGTTGACGAGTGCAGCATGCGTTCTCGTCGTAGGCATTGACAATGTTGAGAGGTATAGGTACGAAACGATGTTACCATTGTCACTCGCGCTGGAGGTTGCAGCAAAACCCAGATATAAACTTCTTCCAAGTAATGTGGGCGCCTTGAAGGTAAAACTATCACTAATCCGCAGGCTTCTCACATGCCTACGGTCCTTTGCATATATACACTTTGTGATACCGCTAATCGTGGATAATTTATAATGTGCATAATCGACATCGATGATGGGTGGCGTGATATAATTTCTTCTCAGCCGCAGATGATCCACCAAATCGAGTGTCTTCCTCCTCACGGCATACCTTAATTATACTTATTTTCAACACCATCTTCGATGTCATCAGCATTACACTGAGGCAGGTTCGCGGTCTTTATTGCTTTATTTTTGTATACACCTGGTTTCCTATAGCTACCTTCTAGCAATATATTATATATCATGGCAAAGTGTTTTCTTACCTCCTCTGTAACTTGGTTTATGAATTTATGTTTCATACAGGTCAGAAATGAACAAACATCTTTCGTTGAAGTTATCGGATTTGGAGCATCACACATTTTCAAAAGACCCCTCAATGCAGATTCCTTCTGGAAAATCTATTTATTTTCAGCCCACTTTCTTAGGTTGCAATGCATGGTCGGGTGAATTGCTAGGTGCAGCTTCTGATTCGCGGTCGAAGTTGCATTGGGACCAGCCTTTTCTGTGAACTACAAAAATGGAAAGGGTTAACCACTAGACCCCATGATGTTGGTGCATTGAGGGTAAAATTTTAGTGTGCAACGGAAGTTGTGTGCGCACAGTGTAACGAAATTCAACAGTGAATGTGGCAGGGGTACGACCCAGCATGCATGCTCGTATAGTTGTGCGTGCACGACAGTGAATGAGGTAGGGGTATGACCCAATGCACATTTGCGTATAGTTGTGCGCACACAGTGTAACGAAATTCGACAATGAAAGTGGTAGGGGTTAGACCCAACGCGCATCGTCTAGCTATATACAAACGCAAGGTACACAACATAGCACGTGGTTATATTTGAAAACTGACAGTAAATCAGTTCATATAATAAGCAAATTGAAAAACATTTCATTTATATTAGTAATTCATTTTGAATATATATATATATATATATATATATACACATATATCTTATTAATTAATTTTACTTACATTTGGCCATGAAAAATTTGTTAGCGGCAAAAATTTTATAATACAATTTTGAAAGAGTTTTCAGGTAATTTAGGTTAATTTTTTGTAAGTATTATTTTATTAAGTTATACTTCTTTTGGCATGTTGAGGGTGATTTAATTTTGTTCTTAAATATAACCTTTATTAATTTTATTCAATGTCTTTCTTCGGTCATTTTGTCGTTTTTCCTACTTACATAAATGATTTGCACATGTAATAAAATTTTATTTTAGTCACGCCAAAGAAGTATACAGCTTCTAACAGGCGTACATAAGTACACGCACCCAATTTTATTTAAGTTTTCTGTGCGAGTAAATCGTTTAGAGAACTTCGCACATCAATATGCCATGTGTATGGAACTCCATACACATGCATTAGTTTCATTTCTTCGTGCTTCATTAGCATTTGCGAAAGTCTTGCTGTTGTAACTGTGTGGAAGGAACAATCTGCCCGCACCATTCACAGATGAAGTTTTCTGCCTCCAGTGTGTGTAGCACCAGTGGCCATCCCAGTACATCTCAGATGCAATTTCGGCAGATAATGATTAGCAGGCAGTGAAGGTAGGCCAGTACAGGCTTCGTGATACTTTTTAAGGTTGCCACTTCATCGACCAAACTGCGTTTTGTACAGTGTTCCTAAAGTTTGGCGCTGAGTGTCGCAACCACTGACCCCAAAGGGGCTACGTTCGAGATGGCCGAGCGAGTAAGCTCGGCCGGTTGCAACACTTAGGAGGTGAAATGCAGCCATAGCTAAAACTGATTCTCGTTTGTTCCGCCCAAGAACAACAAGCCGCGCCCTTTGGAAGAAGGCCTGAAGGGTGCTACTCGCCTGGAAACAGGCAAGCAACTTAATAGGCGTCCCATGGCGTTTTATACACTGGTATATGCGTACTAGTGATGCAACGAATATTCGCATTCGCATTCGCATTCGCAAATATTCGCATGTTTTTGAACATTCGCATTCGCATTCGCAAAAATGATGCCAATATTTTGCAAATGTATTTGGCAATGAAAAATGAAAATGTTTATTAAATAATAATGCAACTGCTATGATTAAGACATTTTTATTTATTAACATATTTTTTATGTACAAGAGTGTACTTTAATGATATTTGGGAAAAAGCCTTGTAGTTATTCACTAGATTACATAACAGAAACACACTCTGACACTTGATATTCTTTTATTCTTATTTACCTAAGCAAAATCAAATTAAGGCAGGTAATTTCTTAAAACTTCTAAACTATATTATAACACAACTGTATGATCAAATACCATTGAACTGCTTTAACACAAAACAATGGAATAAGATATGACCCAACCTTTTTAATTATACAAATCAACTTTAAATTAGATTCTTTTGTAAAAACACTTAACAATATGCCTTTATGCAACACAAATGGTATCTTTTTCAAATATGTGAGATCTTTTAATGAACTAGTAATCATGTTTAATTGTAAATCAAATCGACTTCTTATGAATAAAGTTAAAAATATATTGTGAAGAAAAACAAACAATATAATAATCTTCTTTTCAATTAAAACAAATATGTTCTTAACATTTTGTTAATTTTAACTTTGGTACTAATACTAACTCACTAATTATGTAATTTTTAAGATATCCATTAAACAAACTTGTTGAAATCAAAAAATATAAACTATGAAAAATTGTTTATATCTAAGCACAATTAAGTGAAACACTTAGTAATTAAATAAGAGTAGAGGAATATTAAACTTCAGAAATAGAAGTTTTGATGCCTTTTCTCCTTGCAGCCTATTTCGGTGGGGTGTGTAAAGAAGACCAGCCCCACTAAAGACCCTTTCGCTAGGCACACTAGTGGGTGGTGTTACTAAATATTGCCTGGCTATGGGAGAAATAATACCATACTTCTTATTATTTACCGCCCACCATGTAAGTGGATCTACATCATTTTCCACACGTTTATCTAATAAATATTCATTGATGGTTTTTTTTATCAAAACTTCTATAGGGTTCGTACATTAATTTTCTTATCCTTCACTTTCTCTGGAATCCATCAGCAATTTCATGTTGTCTCTTAAAGATATAGATTTCTCTGTCAGACTGGCACTGGAACCAGATGTTTCAATCCGATGAGTAGTCATTCTGGCACGCTTAGGATTTGAACAAGACGATAGGCTTGATTCATCGTTTCCAATTGACTCTAAAATATTTTTCACAACTTGATCTCTGGTTGAAGAATTTTTGAAAAATTCCAAATGGGAAAATCTACGACATAGTTCTCGTTTAAGAACTAAAATCGTTTTCCCAACGCATTCGTCGGTCACATCAAATTCACCAATTATTTTTTCCAAAGTGGACAATAATGGAATTACTGAGGATACAGAAATATTGGCTGCACTTAGTNGGAATATTGGGTGCACTTAGTTCTTTTGTAATTTCTTCAAAAGGTCTGAGTAAAGTTAATTTTTTTCCACAACAATCCACTCTTCGGAAGTTAGTTGTGAAATCTTGTTATTCTGGGAAGCATAAAGACATAACGAATCTTCGTTTTTCAAAATACGCTCTAACATATACAAGCTGCTATTCCATCTTGTAGCACACTCTTGTATGATTTTCAGCTTTGGCTGATCGAGTCTTTCTTGTAGAGCAGCCAGTTCATCTTGAGCTACATTTGAGTGATGAAAATGTGTTGCCATCTTTTTACATTTTGCAATCACTGTTATAACGGAATCTTGTGCCTTAAGCCCCTCCTTGACAACCAGCTGAATTTGGTGTGACGAACAATCAATGTCTCTAATTAATAACAAGGAAATACCTTTTTTCATGTTTGTGCCACCATCTCTAACAATGCATTGCACTTTTTCTTTAGGTATTTCCCAATGCGACAACATGGTTTCAAGTTTTATAGCTATATTTTCACCAGTATGTCGGCCATCGTTAAATACCTCTGCGTTTAACACAATCATTTTTCTCTCAAAGTTTTTTGTTATACCATGACATGTAAGACTCAGCAAAGATATTCCTGAACAAGAATCAGACCAAATATCAGTTGTAAACGCCAATTTTTCAAATGACTTAATTAATACCAAAATTTTATCTTTGACTTTGCCGTAGAAATTTTCACATTAAACGAAGAAAAATGTTGTCGGCTTTTTATATTATACGACGGACAAAGATGGTTCAATAGTCTGAAAAATCCAATGCTTTCGACAAAACTAAAGGGTAAGTCCTCTAAAGCTTATTAAATTAACACTTTCCAAAGACTTGGCATTGTTGTTATCCCACTTTTTTGTTTTTTAGACTCAATCAGTCAAATACATTTGTTTCAGGTCGGTTTTCGTACATTGTCGCGAAGTGGAGGCCACAACACTTGTTGTAGAAGCATTTCGCTTTTCATTTTCCCTATTCTTTAAAGCATTATACTCGTTTTTATGCAAAGCTTCCAGGTGATTTCTCATAGCACTTGTTGTTCTTCCTTTGCGCGAGTATTGTTTATTACATATTTTGCATTTCACATTTTCAGCATCACATATTGTAAAATAAGTCCAAACTTCGCTAACACACGACCGCTTCATTTTGAAATATCACTTATCACTGTACAATTACAACAATAGAGTCTTTACAAGTTAAAAACAAAACTTAAGTATGTTGACTCGATGCTGCTCCCACCTGTACTATACAGGATGGTGGATAGCAGGGTACGTAGTAATTTGTTACGGTGCTGGCTAACGGCACCTTGGGCTGCTGTAAGAGGGGTGACACAAAGACATAATTTGATTTGGTTTATTAACGCTTAACTTTTATTGTCCAAAGTTACAGTGACCTGTACATCTATGAGACCTAGCCCCTTTTATATCTCCTCAGACGGTGGAATCTAGCTATCCCACGCCCTACACACGTCTCAGCGAATGTTTGCGTCGGGGGGAGGTTTCGACAGGTTGCTGAAATTACCTCGATGCTGGTGGCTGGCGTTGTCGTGCTGTCTCGGTGTCTCTCCTGGGAAGTCCTGGGCTCGATCCGTGGACGTGCAGTTCTCTCCTCGTCGCTCGTCATTCCTCGTATCTGACTCTCTCGTGACTCTGGCGTAACTCCCGACTCCGTCGTAACTCCGTCGTAACTCCGTCGTAACTGTCTTATCGCTGCTACTCCGTCGTCAACATCTCGTAACTCTCGCGTAACTGACCTCAACTGTCCTTCATTCTCGCATAACTCTCTTAACTGTCGCGTAACTGACTTAACTGACCTCCGTGGCTCCTGTATATATACATCTCTGTTCTATTTTCCATAGAACTCGGGACTTACCCTCTCGTGTTTGCGGTGGGATAGGGGTAGGTGGGGTGCACTGTTTTCCCCCGATTTGTAATTTCTTGTGGCGAGGGGCGATAATAATCCCGGGACTCTCCGCGTTCGCAGCGTCACGTCGTGACTCAGGCAACATGACAGGTGCAGTTGGTTCGAGCTCGGGGATTCCTCTGGTCGTTAGGCCATCGGTTTACGGCATGGGTAAGAATAGCGTCGCCACTAATGGTACGTATTACCGGTACGCGTCAAGGTAACCTCAAACTAAATCTTTACGAAAACATTATTAACAGCTAACTTCATTCACTAAGCCAGCAATCACGATTTATTTACTTCGTTCAGAGTCGGGTCATATGGGCTACTCTCGGTTTTAACATGGCCGCCCAGTTCTAAACGCGCGGTAAAATTCGAGTTCGTAGGCGCACGCTTTTGGTGCCATATTTGAAAAACCGACATTCGCATTCGCATTCGCATTCGCGAATGTGGAAAAATCGACATTCATTGCATCACTAATGCGTACAATGGAGTGGAAAGAAGAGTAGGCAGAAGTGGATTGGTGGAGGAGGGTGTGTTAAGTGGGCGACATGGGTGAGGTCTGGTGATATATGCCAAAACATGAGTTACCATGGCATTGCAGGGGACACTGTCGATGAAGGGAGGTGATTTGCTGGATGAGGGAAATGGGGGAGATCTGTAGGTAGCGGAGGGTGTCACACAAAAGCGATTGATTGGTCGAGCTATGACAAGTAATTGGTGGAGTGGGGCAGCTATTCGATAAATTTATGGAGCATGCAGCTATGGAAATGGAAATATTTTTGTCTGAAGCATTATCAGCATTTTTTCATCTTTGAGGAATCGGGGATTTATGATATATGAGCTGTGATAATTTTCTGCCAGGTATTCCGAATATCACAATGTATTAAAGCCTCCATATATTAATCAAACTGTGTATTTTTTCAATTTTCTGGCTTGCTCGATTAGACATTTTTCTATTGGTGCTGAACGGTAAATTTTATTTTCATTCACGATTTCGGGTGCTCAAGTTTTTTTTCCACGCAGTTTGCATTACACATTTCGGTGGGATGGTGCCTCGTGGCCGTCACGATGTGTTTCTCAGCCCATTTTACAAATTTACTGTATCTTGCATACATACCAGGCACTGGGGGAGGGGGGGGGTCGCGTGTATAACCTCTGTACATGTACCAGTGCAGTAGACATGATGATTTGCATTTGAAGATGGGAAAGAGATCACAATTCATTGGTACACACAGTCAGTTTTATTCGCTCGCACATGTAATATCATGGAAGAAATATGCGAGCTCAATTTGGATACCTGCATCGACGATTTTTTTTTTTTTACTGATAGAGATGTACATATATCCATGGTCCGATGAATGGCCGAGGAGTGAAAAATGATTTCCCGACAAATTGATGGTATGAACTTTATCCCATTAAATTATGAGTACGAAATTTACCTTCTTGTAGCTTTATTCACTTGGAAATATCACTTACAATCGGAAATAAAATGCGGTAGACACGTCTGTTTCGTCGACTAAAAAATATGCATTCGATATTAAAGGGGGAGGCACTTGTTATGTCTTCCATGCTGCTGCCATAAAAGACTTTAATGGTGGTATATTTTGACGTGTACGATATTTTACAGAAATTACCTGTTCCTTTCTTTCACCAGTTTATCTTTAACCATATATATATATATATTTCATCGCATTATATTAGGGTACTGCACGAATTGAGGTGCAAACAGTATAAAAATGATGATGCTATTCGATAAACTTAATTCTCACTGATAACGGGCTGGTTTGTATATGAGTGCAATGTGAAAGCATAGCTCTGGCTGCTCTGAACATTTCGGGGATCTCGTGATGTGAATTGTGATAGGCATAACAAATTGTCTCTATTTTGCAGGAATTTTTAAATATAAATTTCCAGTATGATTTTACTATTAAATGTTGTGATTTTCTTCCTAAACAGGTTACGAATCAGAATTAGGATGGGTCGATGTTACGATCTCGGCTTCGTATATTTATTCAATTTTCGGTTTTTTTTACCCACCGGATTATTACCTGATTCTTTTTTGACTTGCTTAGGGTGCTAATATTTAAAAGTATATTAAACTGGACATTTTTTAATGCTGTACTTCACATGGATTGAACATTTTGAGGGTTTCTTCATAATCTTGTGTAATTTCATCGCGAGGAAGCACTAGGTCGTCTTACTCCCAAAACTTTCTTAGTTTAAGTGCGTTACATTAATATCGGTATTTTTAATGTTGCTTCTAGCGGTTGATTTACATTTATTGTTCGCATTTTTTTTTTCCAAATCTGGTTTGGTATGGTATTTTAAGCCTCTAACTTTATATTTCATCACATGCTTATTTTACTGTTTACTTTTTACATTACTTACTTTAATGAGGAGCTACATTTAGATGGCTTGTATGTAGAGCTACAAAGGGACTGGGTGGATCGGATGATGTACTGACTGCGAAGAGAGGCACGTTTTCTCGACCCAATATGGAACATATTCTAGAACATTGTTGTGTTACTCTCAGAAGAAATTTTCCGAAAGGAGCAATGCTTGGCGACATGGTGTCAACTGTATTCAGAATGTTTAGCATGTTACTTTCACATGTGAAAAATACAAAACGTGGTTTGGTCGATGAAGTGGCAACCTGAAAATGTATCTCGAAGCCTGTACTGGTCTACCTTCACTTCCTGCTAAGTATTATCTGTTGACATTGCATCTGAGATGTACTGGGATGGCCATTGGCGCTACATGCACTGGATGCAGAAAACTTTAGCTGTGAATGTCGTGGGCAGATCGTTGATTCCTTCCACGCAGATTTTACAACAAAACTTTCGCAAATGGTAATGAATCATTTGTACAGAGTTCTATACGTTCGCCATATGGATGTGAGAAGTGCTCTAAACCGTTTACTCGCACAGACTATTAAGGTAGAAGTAAAGTGGATCTCCTTATAGTTATGCAACCAGCAACACCGTATACGCACTACTTTTTAAAAAGTACTGTAGAGACTTCCAAAATAGTAATAAAAATATGGCTTGAGTTTTATATGAAAGATAAATGTTTATATTTTATTCAGTGTAAAATATGTCACCGAAGTAAGTCTCTTTGATGGGCAAATTAATTAATTAATAACGAAAATTTCCATTTCTTACCCAACAATGGGCGTATTTCTTCTCTGGATAAATAACAAAATTGATTTTATTAAAAAATACCTCATCTAATTAGGTTAACAGTTATTTTTCTATGCTTTTGTATGAGAAAATATTCCCATAACATTTTACAGGTGTGCTAAAAGTTAAGTTTATGAAAATAAGTTACAATGCATATTACACCTGTTGTCTAAATTATTTATTTTTAAAATATAAAAAAAGTCTAATACAGAATTTTTTTTAGCACAAATACAAAGGTATCAATGTATAATTTCATATAAATCAATCGCAGTAACGATACCATGTAAAATAACCGTACAATATTGGAAATACATAATAATTCTATAATATACCTAGGAAGCTGCTGCCTTCGTAGCACAGTGGTAGAAAGTGGAACTACGAGAATATGTCGAAAGATGAATGAACAGGGAAGGCTAAGTGATGATGTGCGCGATAACAGGCCTGGTAATGGGTTGTGAACAGTTGGAAGAGGACTGAGCACCTGCCTACCAGCAGAAGTGGAGGGGACGCCTGCCTGCCTGTGTGTCTGGCTATCGTTACGAGCATTTGCTGCTGCCTATAAAAATTACAGTGATGCAAGTAATGCGATCATGAGTAACTAATCATTGCAGGTCTATGTTATTATGCCTGTTGACATGCAGCACAAAATATCATTTTATTATGTAAATCGCACACATTTCACTCATTTCAGTTTGAAACTGAAATTTCAATCTGTAATTACCGGAAACTTACAATTATGGAGGTTGTCATGCGTAAAACACAATAAAATGTAGGTAAAGCACACAACAAAATATTTATTGTATGTACTTGTCTATACAATGGCATTTGAAAGTAATGATAAAAATGTGTAAAATCGATGAAAATGTGATTTAAAAGGAATGATATTTGTGAACGATTAATAAAATTGTCATCTTATTGTTTACGCAATTTACGAAAAAAAAAAAAAAAAAATTCTGTAAGTCTTCCTCAAACTCACTTTCTTCATAGAGCTGCAACTAACTGCACAACAAATGCATAGCTTACCAAACTATACTAGAGCAGCTGTCATAACTTAAAAGAAAATAAATTGTATTTCATTTATTGATTGTATTATATGTGATAGAGTAATGTACGTATTTAATTAAAGTCATAGTATTATAGCCTTAAAGTATTGTAAACGTATTATATATCTGATTTAACAAATATTTTTGTGAAATTTTGAATTTTTATTTGTAATATGCCATTATTGAAAATAACTTCAAGTGTCCTTTTTTCTTGTAAGAATATAGACGTTACTATTTGCTTCTAAAGAAAACATTTTGGAGAATATAGAGTGAACAAATACGTATATACTCTGTTCAAAGAGAAACTAAGTACGCGTTATTTCCATTTCGAACTGCAATCTTTTGTCCACTGGAAGAAAATACGTCGAATAGTTCGCATGAACAGCCTGACTACGGAAATTGTCGGAGAAGCATTTGAATTTACTGTACAGTGTTACTAGGGGGGAGGGACTGGATGGGGGTTACGCACACTGATTAGTCTGGCCAGCACGAGTCTCGCTACTCGTTCTGCAGTCCGGTTCAGGTGCATGGCTGCCAGGTGTGTTGCGATCAAAGTAAAATAATGTGGGTACACCAGAAGCGTCCAGTCGAAAAAGGCACGAAGTTTCCCTTCAAGAAAAAACCAAAACAGAAGTGGCTTACACCTAAATATCCTAAAGAAACACCGGTAAGGTACAAAATAATACTTGTTATTATTAACCATTATTTTAAAAAATTGTGTGTTTGTGTGCGCGCGCGTGTGCACGAGAGAGAGGGAGAAAAAAGGGCGTGAGAAATGGTACATTCACATTAGCGTGTATACACACACACTCACAAATACACAGATAAGAGTCGGAGCCTTACTGCTGGTTTTGGATATCTATGTATTTCTTACCCCGGCTGTATCGTACTTTATCCGTGCAATATCGCAGTAGCACACCAGGGTCATTCATAACAGGGCCGACAAATCAAAACTTCGTGAGTTAGGACCGGGCAAGGCATGCGTACAGGAAGTTATAACTAGTGAGTTAACGAGTCAAACAAAAACCTTTGTAATGCAGATCTAACTGGAAAGTAATTTCATTAATACTGTTAGTTTGTTATTTTTTATGATTAAGTGATAGCTAGTGTTAACGGCAAAGTAATGACTTTTGGAAAAAAAAATTCTCTGTCCCTAACTGCACTATATTTAAGAAGACACATTGTGACTGGTATGGTCTCTGTAGAGTTGGGAATGAGTTAAGATAAATAGTTCCATATTTCAACGTCGAATCACAAGTGTAACATTTGAATCAGCGGAAAGTGATTTTTAATTTGCTTTATGCGCGTAAGTATACGAGTAAACACGTTAGCAACATGTAAACAAGCATACCATTTTCCCAGTTAAACTTGACTAATACATAAATAAAGTGATGAGGTTCATGACAATGCCGATTTTACATATGCACATAAAAATAGATCTTAAGCAGGTATTTCAAAAACCAACACAGTGCGTGTATTCCGCCAACATTGTTAAACGTGGGCAGAAAAATAACAAAGTGCTGTTTATAATGGAACATTTCGCCCATCTGTAAGTCCTGATTAAAATATGCTGTCTCCATCCATTCTCACAGTCAGACAAAAGTCCCGGATATCAGTAAATATAAAAAGAGAAAGGAAGTATACAGAAATTCACTTTTACTCTCTTTACATATAGGTTCGACACTCAATAAGACGAGATTCAACCTACCTCATAAAAATGTTTTCCATTAAATTAAGAAAATTTTGCCTAATGTTTTGCTTCCAACAGCCCTTCTACTATGATTTCAGGGTTACCCACCCAAGTGAAACACTTGTTCTCATTCATCCGTTTTAAACGCATCCGAATCTTTTCAGTGAATCTCCTACAATAAAATGTTTATTTTAGGCGACTTCATATTACCCATACATAAGAATATTAAAAAATAAAAAGCCAAACAATCCGGAAAAATTACACACAACAGCAACAAATTTTCCCCAAGTCAAGGGAAATCCAGACGCCATACATGAAGCCGTGTTCACAGATGACAAAGGTAGTTTTATGGATGCCTTCACATTCCCTATAATACGGACGAAAATCGCTGTTTGTTGCGGCCGTTGATTTCCCGACAACAATTTCTAAACGATACGATACAATGCCGTCCACCGTGTGGTGTACATCGTTTATTGGGATGTCCCAATGTGTTCCCTTTTCACTGCTTGTTGGACAAAAACGGACTCAAGTCAACACGCTAGAAGTATCAATTGAAATATGTGTGGTCTGTTCTTCCTGTTTCGAAATAAGTTTTGATTTCTTGACACTGGAGTTTTAGAGAAAACTGCAATGCTATTGTTATCAGTAGCATACAGTTTTCTTTGTTTATTATTATATGCTGTTAGATGTTGTAAACACCAGTTACGTTCGTCAAAATTGGAAAGAAATGTTCACTCCTGAACACTTGTAGCTTTGCAGGCGCCACACCATGGATGCTGACAGAAACAAATCGTTTCGTCTTAAAATGGCCAGACACAAATTTTTACGCATACCTGCCAGATGTTTGCGTCCGAAGGAAGTATAACACTTGATGCATGTACAGTTATTTACGTCTACATATGTGTGTGCACACATTTACTGCACATGTAAATGCATTACTATACAGAATGATTCTAAAATCACGGGACAAGCATTGAGGGGTGGTAGAGCTCACTAAAACAAACAATTATTTTATAGGAATATATGGGCGGAAGTGACACGTTGAGGCACAAACCCAAAAGCATAACACATTAACGGAAACATAAAATGTTCATTAGCAGCATACTTAACGAGTGATTCTGTACAGAAAATGTTAAAACAGTTGCTGGAAATGCATCCACCAAGTCACGCATGCTTGGCGACCTCTACATATGGCGTGATTGGCTAAAAATGGTGGTGTGCGTGAAATACCCGGCGTATTTGAATCTGTTCGCCAATCACTGCTCTGACGCTACCAAGCTTGCATTAGTGTCGGTGGTAGCAATTTTGAGCAATTATTATAAACATTGCTGTAAAAAGGCATTTAGCGGCGACGTTGTAAATAAGCAATGTGTTGCATTTCATGTGTTATTTTTGTGTTTGTGCCTCAACGCTTCACTCCCACCCATATATTCCAATACAATAATTGTTTGTTTTAGTGAGCTCTACCACCCCTCAATGTTTGTCCCATGATATTAGAATCATCCTGTAGATATGAGTGCACTATACCCGTAAATCGTGTTACTGCATAGCGAGATAGATGTGTTGTGTAATTTTTGTAACTAATTTCACAATTATGAGAGTTTAATGAACGAATACGTGTTGAAAACAAAAATTATGAACAATGTCGTAGANCTCCCGCCCATATATTCCAATACAATAATTGTTTGTTTTAGTGAGCTCTACCACCCCTCAATGTTTGTCCCATGATATTAGAATCATCCTGTAGATATGAGTGCACTATACCCGTAAATCGTGTTACTGCATAGCGAGATAGATGTGTTGTGTAATTTTTGTAACTAATTTCACAATTATGAGAGTTTAATGAACGAATACGTGTTGAAAACAAAAATTATGAACAATGTCGTAGATAATACTTACCATACGTACACATTTTCCACCGTGAACCCGAGCAAATTTTTGTTTACAAATTCTCTCTCTATCAGAATGCCGTCCGGATTCGTGAATCTCGGTGCCGACAAGTGAGGTATGCAAGGCTATACATGTACGAGTACATAGGGAGCTGCCGAGAAGGCAAGGCTAAGGGCTGGCTTATAAAAATCGCAATAACGCAAAACTGACAAAATCGCAACCACACTAAATATCAAACTCTGAAATTTTTAGGTAGGTGCCTTTTATAAAAGTCGCAAGAAACTTTTATAAACTGTTGCCTAAAGTTTTCAGAGTTCACTTTCTTGCGTCGCTGCAATTTTGCCAATGTTGTGTTATTGCGTTTATTTTATAAGCCAGGCCTAAGAAATGTCTTTCCCCTCCTGCGTGTATGCATAGAGTATATATAGTACTAGTACAGAGTGGATACTCAATGATATCCATAAGGCAGGTTTTTTGTCGCAATCGCTATGAGAAAACGCAAACTAGACAAACACAAAATTGAATTCGCTGCTCCTTTAAAAATTCTATTTACGCAAAGCTGAACTTACTTGTGATACTTATAACTATTATACGCGCTGCAGTTCGGCCTGGCGGCGAGCTCCCGTTATGCGCGGTCTGGGGTGACCCACCTCGTCCCTCCCCGGACACACCATGCTGACGTGCTCCCTGCCTCGTCACCCCCCTTGGACTTCGGCATTTTTCATGTGCAGCCAAGGAATGATTGACAGCGTCGAGACCTGGCTGGCATCACAGCCCCTCCTCCTCACCCTGCTGGAGGAGCCGACAAATATAGAGAAGGCGCAAGAATATTCTGCGAATTAGGACCCTCGACGAAATGCGAGACTTAGGGAAATTTCTGGATGAGGGCCTATGGCCGTACAAATACAAGCCACCGCGGGACTGCCGAGAGTCTGAGTAGAAGCCTTTTGGCTGGGTGCGGGAGCGAAGTCAAGTGCGAAACGATGGTTGATCAGGTGTTCGTGGTGAGAATGGACGAGAGGGCGTGAACCCCGACGAGTGAAGCCTACTGTGCGTGAGGGTGCTCGGAGAACTCTAGAACATCGCGGACTGGTGGGACATGGACATGCGATACGGATTTTATTGTAAACTAGCTTACTCAGCCACGCGTTGCTGCGGCATAAAATATTTTGGTTCTATTCATTTCTGTGAAATTAATTGAAAGAAGTGTATGTATTTTCAAAATCTTTATTATTGAATTACTTGTTTGTGTACAATATTTTAGTTTTACCATCTTCCGCGCGTATGAATAAGTTGGATGGTTTTCCTACTCTAGAACACGCCATATTGGCTGTGCGAAAAACATTCTGTTTCTAAATCTATTCTGTGCATTTGCAATGACTGCCCTTGAGCTTTATTTATTGTCATTGCAAATGCCAATCTGACTGGAAACTGTGTTCTTTTATAGTGAAAGGGAATTTCTGATGGAATAAGAGAACAACAAACTGAAATGTTCAAACAGACAGCTGACAACAAAGGCGCTTCCTGACGCGAAAGCATGGTAAAAATGAGCTTTTTGCAGATTTTAGTACCTTTGCAGGTGATACAGATAAAAAAAAAGAAAGGTGTACAAACACTTGTGGGAACGAAAGGAAGGTTTATAAAAAAGCAGAATGAAAATTGGTGGATTTTTTTGGGAGTTATACACGTCCGAACAAACGGACACCACATTCTTGTACATATAGATAGTGGAACTGTCAAATATGGACACATAATTTATAATGGAATAGGTTTTGATACACTGTCTATTGGGACTGATATTTAATTATTTAATTGCATTAATTCCTTTGAGGTAATTGTAAATTTGATTGATTGAAGTCAGTAATTGTAAACAGCAAGTTATATGAATTTATTGTGAGAAGTTGAGTCAAGAAAAATTAGAAAAAAAATTATATAAAAAAATATTAATTTAAATTTTGCTGCGCTGTACTAAATGTTTTCAAATTAATATAATTCAGTAAATCCATTTCCAAAGATTTATCATTACCAAAATAACAGCGGAGAAACAAAGGAACATAGTTGGTCTGCGCCCTACAAATTGCAAAATTGTTATTACTTATTGCCATACGGTTTATAGGAAATTCTAAATTTTGTCATTTACAGTTTATTCTATTTCACTAACGAGTGCAACTTTCTGACAGCCAGTGTCTAGTGATGTATCATAAATTATATGAACAACATTCCACCCAGAATAACTAAAATCAGCGGATGCCCATCACCTTACCTTCATTAAATATAGCTCCTTGAAACATTTTACAGACTAAAAAATGTAACAAACACTACTTCTACATGCATGTCACCACTAATAACGGCCTGCTTCCAAATTCCTAACTTAATGTTAAACAATTTGCTGCCAACGTGACGTCATCGCATAAATAACTCGTGCTCCTGGCCTCGTTGCAGTCAGTGTAGAAGATTGGCCGGAAGTAAAATGACGCAAGCTCCACACAGATGCGACTACTTGAAGGGGTAGGAAATTCTTGTTTGCTCATACTGCGTATATAAGAGGTATCGGAATGTAGCCAGTTGAGAATGCATGTTGCGGAGCATAGCCATGGGCGCCATTCCTGCTGTGGTGTGGTAACAGACTCCATGTGTGAAGGTTAGCATGAAGGAGATAGACGAATTGTTGTATTATACCAAGAAAACAAAAAAAAAAAAATTCGTACGGAAATAATGACAACAATTATAATTTTTTTTTCCTTATGTATTAAATGTTTGATAATATATTCTAAAACATTCTAAATAAAAACTAATTTTTTTCGATATTTTAATTTCAGTTTTACGTAAGAATGGTTACAATCCCGAACTGATCATCATACCGTTTTCTTTCAATTCTTAGTGCCTTACGGAAGCTTCACGAAGTATCTCGCAAGTGTATATATATTTTATTTTCAGCGTTGCGTGTTCTGTGTGTTAATTTTTAGACAATTTTTACTGTCTTCAGCAAACACACCCTCTGCTTTTATTGTACAGTACTGGCCCACAAAGTTACTAGAGNACATTCTAAATAAAAACTAATTTTTTTCGATATTTTAATTTCAGTTTTACGTAAGAATGGTTACAATCCCGAACTGGTCATCATACCGTTTTCTTTCAATTCTCAGTGCCTTACGGAAGCTTTACGAAGTATCTCGCAAGTGTATATATTTTATTTTCAGCGTTACATGTACTGTGTGTTAATTTTNTTCAGCGTTACATGTACTGTGTGTTAATTTTTAGACAATTTTTACTGTCTTCAGCAAACACACACTCTGATTTTATTGTACAGTACTGGCCCACAAAGTTACTAGAGAAGGATCAAATATTTTGTCATGTACAGTCTTTCTGGTACATTCACTTATTTAGTTGTATTTTTATTCAGTAACAAAATAAATAATATATTCTTTCATTTCACATTAAAATACTTTCGAACAAGGCGGCTGCTATTTTTCAATCAGCGAGAAAAATTTCAACTCCAGATTATGTAGGGTCGTTTACTTCCTGTTTACAAACAAAAGTTTTTTTCGTATGTTCAAAATTCAAGACAAGTTTTAAATGCTTCGGTATAACTATTTAAAAAATGCCTTCAGGCTTATTTAAAAACTTTGAAAGACTGAAAATGTTACATCTGATACAGTACCTTACTTGGTGTTGTCAGATGGTTATGTCGGAAATGTTGTTGGTTGGAAACATACATGCATACATGGTATACGTACGTATAGATGCAAATATACATTCACGTAGGTAAATACTGGTATCGCGCTCACCTGACACACATAACAGTACACATAATAATACACATATCACATAAGACTACCTTTTCAAGAAGAGCGAGGTATGCGAAGAAAATAAGCATGCTATAAAAATACTGCTTCTTCCTGCGCATTACATAACTGAAGATCAGCGTTCTCGAACACGAATTACTTACCAAAGCCTTCCACAAAGTCATTACAAATTCCATTTAAAACTTTTAAAAAATGTGGAAACAAGAAAAAAAAATGCAGTTTTCGCTAGGCAGTGGAAATATAACTTAGTTGATTTATAAGAGTCACCTGATTTAAGTAAATTTTTAAATTTTCTGTTTACATCAGTTTTGTAAGGCTATTTGTTCTTTAAACCGTTTAAGTAAATAACCGCCTGATTTTAATATAATGTAAAAGTAACTTACTGAACAAATATGTTAACATACTTGAAAGTAGCTACCTGTTCCTTGTTTCTTCTTAATACAAATTTTATTTTCAAGTCTGACATATTTTTTGAGGTATAACAGCTCCATTTGCACTTCACCAAATATGTACATTGTAAATTGTAAACCATTACATTAGTTACTCATTACTATGCCCGGGGCAAAGAAATTATTTTTTACATTAGAGGTAAACCAAAATTACGAGGAATACTATTTATTTATGAGTTTTTGTTTGGTGGCGAAGTTGAGGAAGCAGCCTTGTCTTACTTACGCACTTTTAAACCCCAATATAAACTTTCGATTTGTAGTGCACAGAGAAAAACAAAGTGTTATGTACACTTAATGCAATACAAAAAGATCCTGAAGTTTGTTGTGATAAATTTTTCAGAACCTTATTATAATGCTATTTTACTCTTACATTTACAGATTAAAAATATNGTATAGATGCAAATATACATTCACGTAGGTAAATACTGGTATCGCGCTCACCTGACACACATAACAGTACACATAATAATACACATATCACATAAGACTACCTTTTCAAGAAGAGCGAGGTATGCGAAGAAAATAAGCATGCTATAAAAATACTGCTTCTTCCTGCGCATTACATAACTGAAGATCAGCGTTCTCGAACACGAATTACTTACCAAAGCCTTCCACAAAGTCATTCCAAATTCCATTTAAAACTTTTTAAAAATGTGGAAACAAGAAAAAAATGCAGTTTTCGCTTCGCAGTGGAAATATAACTTAGTTGATTTATAAGAGTCACCTGATTTAAGTAAATTTTTTAATTTTCGGTTTACGTCAGTTTTGTAAGGCTATTTGTTCTTTAAACCGTTTAAGTAAATAACCGCCTGATTTTAATATAATGTAAAAGTAACTTACTGAACAAATATGTTAACATACTTGAAAGTAGCTACCTGTTCCTTGTTTCTTCTTAATACAAATTTTATTTTCAAGTCTGACATATTTTTTGAGGTATAACAGCTCCATTTGCACTTCACCAAATATGTACATTGTAAATTGTAAACCATTACATTAGTTACTTATTACTATGCCCGGGGCAAAGAAATTATTTTTTAAATTAGAGGTAAACCAAAATTACGAGGAATACTATTTATTTATGAGTTTTTGTTTGGTGGCGAAGTTGGGGAAGCAGCCTTGTCTTACTTACGCACTTTTAAACCCCAATATAAAGTTTCGATTTGTAGTGCACAGAGAAAAACAAAGTGATACGTACACTTAATGCAATACAAATAAATCCAGAAGTTTGTTGTGATAAATTTTTCAGAACCTTATTGTAATGCTATTTTACTCTTACATTTACAGATTTAAAATGTGGCAGTTTACATTCGTACGTTTAAGCTAACACAAGTAACATAGGTTCCTCGTTAAATATCCCTAGCAGTTTAAAGTGTAACACTTGNATTCGTACGTTTAAGCTAACACAAGTAACATAGGTTCCTCGTTAAATATCCCTAGCAGTTTAAAGTGTAACACTTGCAGGTTACATGAATGAATATTTTTTTGTCACGATTTTGACCAGTAGGGCGCTATCGTCACTTATACAGTTAATCAAATAAAATCAATAGTTGCTACAAAATATTTTGCAAAAAATTTTATGTAAAATACATATCAAAATATTACCAAAATACGTATTAATGCAACATTAAAATTACTACTGTATCAGCAGATCATTAGACGAAAAAACCCGGCCGATGTTTTTTAAAAACATTTTCACTACATTTCTAACTACACAAAAATTTTTGCTAACATTATATCATTACGAAACAAGAAATTTGGTGCAAACATTATTCACTAACATCGTGAAAAATAACAGAATTCTAGGTCAATTTCCCGGAAATAAACGCTACCAATATAAGTTTCATTATCGAATGATACTGCCATAATTTTATATACAAGTAAAAATAACGAATCTTAAATGCTTCCAACCTATGTAATCAAAAGTGAAAGGTTTACAAAAATGTATTATTGGCTTTTCCAATGTGCCATTCTTCCATACCGGCATGTGTGTTGTCATACACATGGGCGGAGTACTGCTAACCCAAGACCATGAGAGGAGAAGATCGGACTTTCTCGCCTGTTTCGAGTAACGGTACTCTGGAGGGTGGCACGTGATGTCATTGCCACGCAGCGCTCCCCCGAGTCTTGGGGCCGCCCGCGTGTCATTTATTGCTAGTTTCGGGCCGCGGTTTAACTCAACCTGGGGCCCAATTATTGAAACTATCGGGAAAAAATCCTCTGGAGGAAAGACATCATTCCACTATCGGAATGCCTAGAGCCAATTTTTGAACACTCGATAGCGGAATTGTATACCTGAATCGGTCCATGAAGTGTCGAAATGAATCCGACAGCTAGGTAGCTGCCGGAATCGCCATTCATCTACAGATTGGTTTATAATCCTTTGTATGATGTAGGAATCTTGATAATATACTCGCGTGTGGTTTAATATAAATATAATTAACAAAGAAATGTAAAATTGTTACCAAATATCAAATTATCAAGGCATTTACATATCTATGAAAAAAATGTGTAAACAAAGATAAGTTGGTAGGTGAAAACTGATAGAATTGCTAAGAATATCATGTGAAATATTATACGAAACTGCTGAAACATAAAATACATAACAAAATCAATTTTGCAAGAAAAGCTGTAGTAGTGAAACGTAATTAGTACTGTGAATGAAAACGTAATAAATTTGTTTTAGACATGCCAACATTAATGAAAAATATTTTATAGTTTACATCCATAGCCGGAATGTTAGCAAAAATTTAGTAATGGTATATTTTCACCCGAAAAATATAAATTGNTTATAGTTTACATCCATAGCCGGAATGTTAGCAAAAATTTAGTAATGGTATATTTTCACCCGAAAAATATAAATTGTTATAGTGTTGCTTTTTAATTTGCATTTTATCATTTGTTACAGTATGGTAAAGCGTTTTACTGTTCTTTCGTGAATAAAGTTACGATAAAGTAATTAAATATAAAAGTTTCTTAAATATATTCTTAATTAATACTAAACCTATATCCAGCAGCAATATGAGATAACTCTTTAACGTGTTCTTTCATGGACTAAGTTATTTTATTGGCAAATATTAGGGTAGATACATCAATACAAGTTATTTTAGGGAAAAAACATATCTGCATGAAAAATAAGTTTTCCTGGGGATTACCAATGTCTAACTTCATTAATTATAATATATCAGTTAATAGTTTCGTCGCCACTGTAGATAGTTTATTTTTTTTTAAGAGAATTGCAATTACTTATCACGGATTATCTACAAATAAATAAAATATATATTAATGTATTTTATAGAAAATTTTCTTACTACAACATATTTAACGTGATTTGTTCAGCTTCGGTGACGACACACGAAATGCAACGATGCCAAGTTGTAAAATAGATTCTTCAAAAATTCTATACATTTTATTTCGATAGTTACTAGTCGTCTCAAAAATTCATATTTTGGCATCGCAACACTCGTTACCGGAATGGAAGTATCGGAACAATTCGCTAAAGGATTTATTCCGATAGTTAAAAAAAANGCATCGCAACACTCGTTACCGGAATGGAAGTATCGGAACAATTCGCTAAAGGATTTATTCCGATAGTTAAAAAAAATTGGGCCCGTGTTTAATTTCAGTATATTTGTTTTATTAGGCCTGACTAATATTTATCAGGTATCTTCAGCTAATTCCTGGAGGATATTCTGCGAAATGATTCCATGCGCATGAAACGTGATGTTCATCTAANTCAGGTATCTTCAGCTAATTCCTGGAGGATATTCTGCGAAATGATTCCATGCGCATGAAACGTGATGTTCATCTAATTTTTTCTTGCATAAGCTAATGAAGATTTTATTTTTATGTAAGTCTCTTTCGTGGCTAATATAAATATATCAAAGAAAAGAATATGTTTTATAACTATTGCAAAACAGTAGCTGTACCAACGTGCAAACAAGTATTAGATACAAGTTTTACCCTTAGCTGCAGTCTCTACTGGTGAGGGCCAACCTCCCTTTGCTAGTCTTGCTGGTAGCCCTCAAACACATTGTTGTTATCGCAGAGTGTAATCTGTTAGGGGCGACGGGTCATTAGAGAGGCGGGTGGATGACCTGGCCTGCTCACTGACACTCTGTGGTTCTGAATATGGATTACAAGCTGTCTGAGAAGGAAGAGGCCTGTGGTTAGGAGGGGGGGATGTGAATACGACTGTGGTGCCATCTAGCGGATGGTTTGGAAGTATTTACAAATCAGTTGGCAGTGCGCTCTGTACGACAGAGAATCACACTACCCCCCACTTGGCCTTCACCTTAAGTACTTTTGACCTCTCGTGTGGTTACTGACAATTATCTCTACATCCAGAATCCAGGAAACACACCACCTTCTTATTCAACAATATGCAATATGTGTTCAAGGTCATGCAATTTGGTATTTGCAATGCCATTGCAAAATTCACCAGGTGCATTCATATCACATTGGGAGACGAATGCCTACACTGTAACATAGTGTGAAGCTCTAGCAGTAATTTGGGCAATACAAAAATATCGAGACCTTTTACTCGGTGAAAAGATTATTTTACTAACGGACCACCAAGCCTTGACCTGTTTAAAAACTGGAAACATATTTGGGGATCGAATCATTAGATGATGTCAGTGGCGGATTTACCAGCAGGCTGAGTAGGCTGGAGCCTAGGGCGGCAAATTTTAGGGGCAACAAATTTGGGGCCAATTTTTTTTTTTATGTCTTACAGAAATTAAAAAGATTCATATTTATATACCTAAATGTTATTAGGTCCACACAAACAATTCAACATGTAATATGTTTCACCACTTATATAAATATTTGTACAATTTGCGTAGTCGCGTTTGGTTGCGGCGCGGGAACGAGTGACATGACCGTTCGCTAAGTGTGTCTGGCCTAATTGACTGCACGAGCGCAGCGCGGCGCGGCCGCCGCGGGAGCCGAAGCGGAGTCGTGCTGTTGTAGGCATACGCAGCGTGGTGGCATCGAGTTCGAGAGAGATAGATATAGAGCGGCGGCCGGCGATACAAACAAGGAAGTCCCATCCCGTATTTACTTTTTCTGGTTGTGTGCTGTAATTTTTCAAAGTGTTTCGTGGATTGTATGAATAATTTTATAGCATAATATCACCTGTGCGTAGAAACTTATAGTAGGTAAGTAATCATAATATATCACAATGAATCATCCGTAACGAATCAGTAAGACGTAATTTAACTTGTTAAATAGCTGTTTCGGAAACTATGCAAAGAAATTTCGATTTTTTTTGTTATATCATACTTAAATAAATTTCTTGTACTTATGTTAGGTAATTATTCAATGTCTGAAGTCTGAACAAAGGATGTGCGAGTAATATTCCCAATGTAATCTTTTTTATTTCAGTTCTTGGAATCCAAGAAATTTTTAAAATGAGTGATGGGAGAAAGCGACTTAGTGGAGCTGAGTATAAAAAGAAGACCAAAATGAAAAAAAGAATAACAAGAACAGATTATCCGTAAAACGATAAAAATTGACAGTTTTTTTTAAAGTGGAAGTAGTGTTGAAAGACCAGGAACTTCAACAACATGCACTGACACAATACAATCTGGAAAAGATGAAACGGATTTGAACTCTGCGGCCCAACAACAACAGTCATCTGTTGAACCATCTACTTTTGAAAAAACGGATATTTATGTTTTTGACGTAGAGACGGTAGAAGAATCATCAATAAGTATAACAATTGAAGATGCGTATAAGAATCAGACGTTAAGTAATGACGAAGTCCAAACAACAGTAAATCTAAACAAAGATCCAGCTTTATGGGAAATCAACGATACCGTAAGGGAGATTATCGTAAGGTACGGCTTCGATCAAAACAAGTCTTGTGACTTCTCTAAAATTGAAATAATATGTGCNAGTCAACGATACCGTAAGGGAGATTATCGTAAGGTAAGGCTTCGATAAAAACAAGTCTTGTGACTTCTCTAAAATTGAAAAAATATGTGCTCATCAGCGTCGTTTCTTGCCAGTGAGTATCTTCCAAAGAAAAATGAAAAATAATGAAGTGAATGACCGAAATTGGCTNTAAGGGAGATTATCGTAAGGTACGGCTTCGATCAAAACAAGTCTTGTGACTTCTCTAAAATTGAAATAATATGTGCTAATCAGCGTCGTTTCTTGCCAGTGAGTATCTTCCAAAGAAAAATGAAAAATAATGAAGTGAATGACCGAAATTGGCTGGTTTATTCTGAAAGTAAAATATCTATATATTGCGGGCCCTGTTTGGCATTCGGTCCATTGGAGAATAAGACTCAGTTTGAGAACGAAGGATTTAATGACTGGAAAAATGCAGAACACCGAGTAGCTCAGCATGAAAACTCTGCGCGTCATAAATCTAGTATCCTTAGTTTGAAAGTTAGAAGTGAGATTGATGGCCGACTCGATAATTTACTGCATGTCCAGATGGATGAAGAAATTACTTATTGGAGAAACGTTCTGAAGAGGGTTATTGTCGTAGTGAAGCGACTGTGTTCAAGAGGCCTCGCTTTCAGAGGAAAAAATTAAAAGTTCGGTGATCCGCATAACGGAAATTATAGTATGATTTTGGAACTGTTAGCTGAATTCGATCCTTTTTTAGCCATTCATATTGAACGATTTGGGAATCAAGGATCTGGAAGTACCAGTTACTTATCAAAGACAGTTTGCGATGAGTTTATTCTCTTAATGGGTCATAAAGCTTTAAAACACACTGGAAACGAGATAAGAAGGGCGAAATATTTTTCCTTAATCATCGCTTCAACACCAGATATAGCAAATGTGGACCAACTTACCCTCGTCATTAGATACGTTTTCGAAACAGGTGAACAGTGTGAAAGATTTCTCAAGTTTTTGCCCTCAGTGGGACATAAAGCTTAAGAAATGTTTTCTGCCATTATTTCGGAACTCAAAACACTGGGCATAAATATTGAAGACTGTCGTGGACAATCATATGATAATGCCGCGAACATGTCTGGTGTGTACAATGGCTTACAGGCTCAAATTCAAAGCCAAGCACCTTTTGCATTTTTCGTTCCTTGCTTTGCCCACTCTTTAAATTTAGTGGCAACTGCGGCTGCTGAATCTTGCACAGAAGCTTGTCGCTTCTTCATGAGCTAAAGAGAGTAAATCTGACACGTTGGTCAGCTAGAGAGGACGCATGTAGAATTTTGTGAGATTGTTGGCACGAAGTCCTTAAAACTTTGCAATCAATCAAGGATGATTGTACCGAAAAGCCTGTAACGCGAAACGAAGCGACGGGAATACTTTTGAATTAAAGAAAAGCTGGTAACGGCGGTAATGATTGTTGTGTGGAATGTTTTTTTGGAAAGTATAAACAAAGTGAATGTTCAAATTCAGGCTTCTACCGTAGATTTGATCACTGTTGCGATCTTTACGAATCTCTTTGCAAGTTTTCGTAGCTGAACGGGAAAATTTTTAAGTATTTCGAACAAAAGGCGATGGAATTAAGCGTGTCGAAGCAGTATACAAGATACATGAGAAAAAGACAACCGAAACGGAAAAAAAATTATGATGAAACACCCGATGAAGAAATGAGAATGACTGCGAGTGATACTTTCAGGATTAACACATTTCTCGTCCTCGTTGATAGACTCGTATCCGAATTATCTTAGAAGAAATGTATCCTAATTATTTAGAGACTGACTTAGTTCAAGAAGGCATACATTTTCAATGCCACCTTTCTTCTGAAAGAATTATGGTAAAACCAGATTCTGGATCATTGAAAAGTCTATCTTCGTTCCTGCGAAAACAGAATTTGCAAAACGTTTATCCAAACTTGGATATAGCAGTTCGCATGGCTCTATGTACACCAGCGACAAATTGTTCGGGTGAGAGAAGCTTTTCTTGCTTAAAACGGGTGAAAAATTATCTAAGATCTACCTTAAGCCAAGAAAAGCTAAACGCCTTAGCTCTTTTGTGCATAGAGTCAGAACTAATGAACAACATTTCATACGACGATATAGTTAATGATTTTGCCAATAGAAAATCGCGCAAAAAGGTATTGTAAAATTTTCATAACTTAATTAATTGAATTTCATCGACATCATCAGCCGGATTGTTACCAGATAATTGAATATATTGTTTTTAAACTGTAAGTAAGTGCAATAAAAATGATTTAATAACGTTTACCGAACTTGCATTATTGTGTAAGTAGTATTGAGGTATACCTTACCCCGCCTTATTAGTAGTACATGATTGAGCTTTTATTAGCTCAGAAATATACCCAAAAACTATTTCTTGTGCAATCTTAACTAAATCGTTGGGTTGTAAAAATAATCTAGAAACTGACACATCGATCCCCTAGTTCACAATCATACTAATTACGGGAAAAAGGTGGTGTAATTAGGACGATAGTGCACAAATCATAAAGTTACAATTTCATTGACAAAAAAATTGTAATTAATATGATTGTGAACTAGGGTATCCAATTGTAGAGGTCGGTAGGGGCGGAAAAATTTGAATAGCCTACTGGCGGCAAATGTGTAAATCCGCCACTGGATGATGTTCATTGCTTCAAGAGTACAACATTAATTTAAAACATGTAAAAGGGACGGAAAACTTGGTAGCTGATTTCTAAGTCTAGCAGCACCTGACCTGGAAGTAGAAATAACAGCTCGATCACCTACCACTAGAGAATTCTAAGTGGCTGTTACTGGATCTTCTAAAACCGAGCTGCAGCAGATTTCTAAAACTTTTACAATTGCACGGCAATCAGATGAAAGGTGTATCGCGATCAAAGCGAAACTGGAGGCAACAATGCCTGACACCATGTACTGTACATCACTCGATGGAACATTATTTCATCAAGCTACGATGAAGTCACACTTTGAAGAGTACTGGAAACCTGTAATCCCAGCAAAATTAACGAATGAGTTAGTGTAGGAAATGCACACTTGCATTGGTTACAAGGAAACTAGTAAGGTATATGAAAATCTGCGGCGAGTAGCTTATTGGTCAGATATGCATGCATAAGACTGTGCCAGAAAGCAAGCAACCACAGCAGAACCTCATCGGAGACTTACTGCCTTTAAATCCTCGAGAGACTCTGGAATTAATATCCGTGGATTTATTTGGCCCACTTCCGACAATGCAAGAGTAAAATNTTTAAATCCTCGAGAGACTCTGGAATTAATATCCGTGGATTTATTTGGCCCACTTCCGACAATGCAAGAGTAAAATTTTTTTTTTGATAATGGATATATTCTCGAAATAAACTAAACTGTATCCAGTAGTACACATCACCTCAAAACCTTATTAGGTAAATGGAAATCCTTGTCTGAGGAAGTTGGTGAACCTGTGTACGTATTGTCCTCAAAGGTAAACATTTTACAAGTGAGCCAACATTTATAAACAGCGGTGATAGTTCTACTGGATACGCTGTTGAAATTTACCCGAAAGATAACAGCTTAATTTTNTTTAAATCCTCGAGAGACTCTGGAATTAATATCCGTGGATTTATTTGGCCCACTTCCGACAATGCAAGAGTAAAATATTTTTTTTGATAATGGATATATTCTCGAAATAAACTAAACTGTATCCAGTAGTACACATCACCTCAAAACCTTATTAGGTAAATGGAAATCCTTGTCTGAGGAAGTTGGTGAACCTGTGTACGTATTGTCCTCAAAGGTAAACATTTTACAAGTGATCANTTGTCCTCAAAGGTAAACATTTTACAAGTGATCAAACATTTATAAACAGCGGTGATAGTTCTACTGGATACGCTGTTGAAATTTACCCGAAAGATAACAGCTTAATTTTAAACTGCTGATCTACCAAACATTTTAAATACATTCTCGAACTGTTTTCAAGACAATGTTATATCCTTATAGTAAGCATAATCTCCACTGGTTAAATTTAATGCCCTACATTGTATTTGAGGCAACTACTCCTTTCAGTTATCATCTCTTCTACACTAAACACTATAGAGGTAACTGGTATCGTAGATAACACTTTGGCCTCAAACACTCGTTAAGTAAAAGAACTAATTCTCTTGCAGAATTGCATTTATTTTATTCCAAACTTACTAAAGGCACACCCATATAAGCTCACTTTTATTGTATTTCCAACATTGATGTGTGGATTGAGATTTGCATTTTTTAAGACAAACAAACAAGCCCCGAATAACATTCCCTGGCTTACGATAACATTTACAAGAAAGGAAGTACAGCTGATACAGAGTTGAAATATATAGAGCAGATTGTGCTCGAGATCAATAAAAACCTTCATATTATAGGTTAACTGTTTGTCGGACTTCTATATTTTGTCGAATTTATATCATTAAATATTTAACGAACATATTCTTTATTAAGTTCATTGTTATGTGATTGGTGGTCCACTGTGTTAAATTATTGTTGTTTTAAAAATATTGAAAGTGAAAACATTTAATTTGTTTTTATGTGTATAATAATTATTGTAAAAATACATCTTTTAATTAAATTATTAAATAATTTGTTTTACTTCTGAGTTTAATTTTCCTATCCTATTTTATTTTCCAGAGACCAACATTTCATTTGAAAATAATGAAATATTGACTCCATTAGTTTACTGATACACAAAAAAAGTATTTTTTTTCTGTGCCATATTGTTTGTATAAATGATTCTGATGTTGGAAGGATTAATGCGAAAGTATTTTTTTTTCAGGTTAATGCCAACTTTCTCTGCTAAACATAGTCTATGAGAAATATATAATTACTCATGGACCCTACTTAAAGCCTAGCAATGGGAATAATATTAATATGCAGATTCCCTGTTTAGCTAGAAAATGTGCAAGAGGATTGGAAAACTTTTACATGAACTGCACCAACAGCACAATTTGCCAATTGGTTCTTAGAAATTTATTAGTAGCGGTTTGCCAGCAAGTTACTTTTAGAGCTCTTGTAGCATGTCCCAAGGAAGTATCCATAATTACTGTTGATAAGTGCTTGGTAAGTATTACGGATCAATGATGTTGCTATGCACTAAGAGCAGATTCAGGGAGGTTTCACTACCATGACAAACAGGAAATTAAAAATACGAAGCATTCCTAGTATTTTGAGATACCCATAAAAAAACATGTTGCCAGCTTGAACACATCACTTATTGGTTATTTTTTATGTCTACACATATAAATGAATAGGATTTAAAAATCATCAAATAAATTGGGTTTACAATAAAAATTATTAATTAAGAATTATGCAGTAAGCGCTACTCTAGCATACAGAAATATGTAATCGGTATTTGCAGTTATCAATTAATAATATAATCACTTAATTCTAGCCAATGGGAACAGGTGACAGGCCTGCCATGTTTACTTTCGATCTTAACCTAACCTCGTATATCATAACTATATTAAAGCATATCATACTTCAAAGCCGACATTTTTTTTTTATTCAGAGAAGCTTAATTTTGTGAACAAATATAATCGTAAACATGTTCACACACACACCTTTTTAATACTTTTTATACTTACATGCTATAAATAAGTTTTCCGCCAAGAACACCGACTGCTCTATTTTGATTTCTCCTTGCCTATTAAGTTTCAATTAAGATATAAAATATAACTATTTCTATTAATGCTTAAGGAAATCACAATCATGCACACGACCTGCTAGGTACCATTGGAAATAAATGCATAGGATAACACACTCTCATTTCTCCTGCACATGTCTTAATGCATAATTTAACACGTCATTTTTCTATTGTGAACCCAGCTTTACTCATGGCATGTTATGGGGTGTGTAGGGTGGACGAACATGTGGCGTTTATCTCCACTGAATGACGGTGTAATGTCCCCATCTGTCCCTCAAAGATAATATCATTGATAGCCTTTTTTGCGAACATCTGCTGTTGTGGATCCATCTTTTTGAGTTCTACTGCCCAAGCTGCAGCTATTTTATCGTAGTCATTGGGAGCAGCGGGGGTTCTTGAAGGCGTTTGCAAGCCATTCTTACTAACGCATCAGTCAGATCTTCTTTCTTGTTCTTCTTGAAAGGTCCATGTTGAGCCTGCAAAAAAAAAAAAACAGTACATGAGTATCCGGTGCCCTGATAATAATTTCATTTTTCATTGCAGGTACTAATGTCAGAAGATGAATTGAAAAGGTAATTATCCAGTTTAGAGGCTTTTCTGAACGAAACTTACTAGACCAACAAAAGTAGCATTAATGGGTTCTGCACAGCTTACCTTGTTCATATTTAGGAGGACGTAATGTTAAAATAAGTAGAACGTATCAAATAAAATAGTTAAAAGTATGAGCAGTCTACCGCTTTGTTTATGTCAGACGCCATATTAGGGTCATTAACATATGACTAATTTCGTAATATGTTTCCACCTAACCTAAGAGAACCTAACCCCACAATGAGCGAATCACTATTTTACATTTTTAAACTAACCTAGGATTGTAGGGTGTTAATCTAGCGTAGGATTGTAGGGTTTTAAACTAACCTAGGATGGTAGATTTTTAAACTAACCTCAGATTAACACCCTACAATCCTAGGTTAGATTAAAAACCTACAATCCTAGGCTGGTTTAAAAATGTAAAATAGTGATTCACTCATCGTGGTGNCTAACCTCAGATTAACACCCTACAATCCTAGGTTAGATTAAAAACCTACAATCCTAGGCTGGTTTAAAAATGTAAAATAGTGATTCACTCATCGTGGTGTTAGGTTCTGTTAGTTTAGGTGGGCACATATTGCGAAATTAGTCATATGTTAATGACCCTAGTATATTCGTGTTCTGCGTATTTAGTAGAGTGTAAATATACCACTTTTCGGGGTTTTTTTTTACAGAAAAGCCCCTAAACTGGATATTTTACCCCCGCACCTCTTTTTTCTGCCTCACGAATCCGCTTCAGTTCTTTCCCGAAGTTGGTCCGTAAATAATTGATTTTTTTGATCACCTGTTGCTTGTCGGCGTTTGCGAAATGTTCGCGATATTTCTCGAGTAGCGCGTCATACTGTTCACTTTTTTTTTNACCTGTTGCTTGTCGGCGTTTGCGAAATGTTCGCGATATTTCTCGAGTAGCGCGTCATACTGTTCACTTTTTTTTTCACACGATTAGTGTAATCGTTACACTTAACGTCCCACAGAGCCGGCAGAGAATGGTACACGTCGATAAAGCCCAAAATGTAACTTTTCTCTTTTGTTTTATTCGCCATTATGACATGCTCTCCACAACACCTTGATTGCAACTGACATGGTATTGCACAATATTGTCTACAGACGGTACAATATTTCCCATATTGTGCAATAAATATTTAAAGTTTTTCATATTACACAATATATTGTACAACCCTTCAATATCATCCACACACGATCAACTTTGTTGCACAAACCCGATTATTGAGCAAAATATTGTACTATGGGCCGCTTAATCTTTAATCAATGCCATTTGCAACGTTGCTAAACTCGGTTGTCCAATACAAAACCAGAAAGACTTACAATATACAATAAGCTACAACATGAAACATTTATATTTATACTGAAGTACTTATAACAGAAACACGATAGACATTACATCTTCCCTCTTTAAATACAGCACTATTCACATGCCATTTTTACGATAAAATGTACTAAAGTACTTTAAACACAATTAATATAATATATCCCACAAAACAAAACTGTTCTCTAGACATTGAAAAATTATACTAAATAATCTTTCCAACAACGACAACATTTTTTTTAAGTTTCAAAATCCTTAAACCTAACAGACTCGTTTACAATTCTTCCTGACTTTGTTGCTGAGTTTTGTGGTGTTGTGTCCTTGTCATGTTCTGTAGAATTACCTCCTGNTTCAAATTCCTTAAACCTAACAGACTCCTTTACAATTCTTCCTGACTTTGTTGCTGAGTTTTGTGGTGTTGTGTCCTTGTCATGTTCTGTAGAATTACCTCCTGACCTTTACCCTTCTGAAACTCTTTGTTCGCTGTACAACTATTCAAGGAATGAGATCATTTCGTTCTTTCTCTACTTAATTAAGGCCGCATCCATGTACACAAAAGTAGGTAATTTTGTGTATCTTGAATCCTTTATCATGTGTCGTCTTTTTCTCTTTAGTAGGTGCCAATTTTTCATTAGCGCCTTATACGACCTTGGTATTTGCAACTGCCCTTTTACTAGCCCACTTTGCCAAGTGTCCCTCGCCTAACTTTAACCTTTTGTCCTGCCTGAAATGGTGATAAATCCCTTGTCTGTCACACTGTGCCTTTTGGCTGTAGTCGAAGATGTTCCAGCTTGCTAAATATGCTAGTCTGAATTTTTGGTGTTATCGCCGACTCATAGATGGGTACTAATCCCCTTAACCATCTACTGTTAAACAACTGGGAGGGACTTGGCAACCCTGGTTCAGTTGAGGTGTTCCTGTATTGTAGTAGTGGTGAGTATATGTTTCCTCCCTTCTGAGCTGCTTTCTTGAATATACATTTTATTGTTTGCATGTGCCTCTCTACAAGGACATTGCTTTGTGAGTATGTTGGACTAGTTATGTTGCTAAAATATCAGTCGGTCGCAAACTTCTTAAAGTCTATGTTTAAAAAAAGTGACCCCTGACCAATGTATACTATATCTGGTATTCCATTGGCTGCAAAAGCACTCATAAGTTTTGTCAACTACTGACTTCCCTACCAAATCCTTGAGCAACCTTACCTCTGGATACCTTGAGTAAGAATATTTTTAAAAAATATATGTACATGCCTGGAACTCAAATATATATATATGCACCTGTTGCTTTGCTTTTATTGGGATGTCTATATTAATTAGTCTCTCTTTAGGGTTGTTATTCTGGACCACCGTACATATTGTGCAGCTATGTACTAAGTCTGTTTATTATTTACCCATACCTGGCCAGAAAATGTTTTCCCTTGTGTTTTTACCACTCTATGTGATTGTAGCATACACACATCAGCATTTATTTTCTGCACTTCAGAGGTATCAAAATTTGGGGCCTTTTGTATATGATCCCATAATACCATGCCAGGTCTTTCCTGAAAGGCCAGTATGGTCTTACTTCTTGTTCAACCTGCTTAATGTTGTACTGCCCAACCTTTTGAAATACTGTGTTCTTACATGTCAGATCCCTAATTTCCTGCTATCTGTCTTGTGTGACTCTAACTAAATGAATACATATCTCTTGTTGTGCCTCAATCTCCTGCTCTGAAAGGATAATTTATTTGTCTTCCTGACTTGACCTACACAGAGCATCAGAAATATACACTGGAGAGCCAAAAAAAACTGGTACAGGCGTGCGTATGCAAATAACAGAGGTATGGAACCAATCAGAGTNGACCTACACAGAGCATCAGAAATATACACTGGAGAGCCAAAAAAAAACTGGTACAGGCGTGCGTATGCAAATAACAGAGGTATGGAACCAATCAGAGTAGCGCGATGTTGTAGGTAGTGCCTATATAAGACAACGAGCTTCTGGCAAAGTTGCTAGATTGGTTACTGCTGCTACAATGGCAGGTTATCAAGCTTTAAGTGAGTTAGAACGTGGTGTTATAGTTGGCACACGGGAGATGGGACATAGCATCACAGAGGAAGCGATAAAACTTGGATTTTCACGTACGACCATTTCACGAGTGTACCGTGAATATCTGAAATCCGGTAAAACAACAAATATTTGACATCGCTGTGGCCGGAAAAGATCGTGAACGAACGGGACAAACGACGACTGACTACAATCATTAAACGTGACAGACGTGCAACCCTTTCTCAAATTGGTGCAGATTTCAATGCAAGAGCATCAACAAGGGCCAGCATGCGAACTATTCAACGGACCATCATCAATATGGGCTTTCGGGGCCGAAGGCCCACTCGTGTACCGTTGTTGACTGCACGACACATAGCTTTACGCCTCACCTGGGCCCACCAACACTGCCATTGGACTGTTGATGACTGGAAATACTTGCCTGGTCTGATGAGTCTCGTTTCCAACTGTATTGGGTGGATGGACGTGTACGGGTATGGAGACATCCTCGTGAATCCATGGACCCTACATGTCATCAGGGGACTTTTCAAGCTGGTGGAGGTTCTGTCATGGTTGGGGCGTGCGCAGTTGGCATGAAATGGGACCCCTGATACGTCTAGATACTAATCTGACAGGTGAGAGATACGTAGGCATCCTATCCGATCACCTGCATCCATTCATGTCCATTGTACATTCCGATGGACGTGAACAATTCCAGCAGGACAATGCGACATTCCACATGTCGAGAGTTGCTACCGAGTGGGTCCAGGAACACTCTTCTGACTTTAGACACTTCCATTGGCCACCTAAATCACCAGANGCATCCTATCCGATCACCTGCATCCATTCATGTCCATTGTGCATTCCGATGGACGTGAACAATTCCAGCAGGACAATGCGACATCCCACATGTCGAGAGTTGCTACCGAGTGGGTCCAGGAACACTCTTCTGACTTTAGACACTTCCATTGGCCACCTAAATCACCAGACATGAACATTATTGAGCATATCTAGGTTGTCTTGCAATGTGCTGTTCAGAAGAGATATCCACCGCCTCGCACTCCTATGGATTTGTGGTGTGAATTACCTCCTGAATACCTTCAGACATTAGTCGAGTCCATGCCACATCGTCTTGTGGCACTTCTGCATGCTCGGGGGGCCCTACACAATATTAGGCAGGTGTACCAGTTGTTTTGGCTCTTCAGTGTATATCGCTTTACCAGGTTTATATTTGATACCCATATAATACGTTTGTAACCTAATTCGCATATGCTTTAGACAAAGGGGACATTTTTGTAGGGGTTTATGAAAGATTGCTTCGAGTGATTTGTGGTCTGATTCTAATATGACTTTCCTACCATAAATGTACTGATGGAAACGCCCACACCCAAATACTATGGCAAGCATTTATTTTTCTATTTTTGCATAATTTTTCTGACAATCATTTAGATGTGTGGATGCATATGCTATTGGCCCAGAATTTGGCATGATCACAGCTCCTAATCCATCGCATGATGCATCAACTGACAAAGTAAGTGATTCATGTGAATTATAATACTGTAATACAGGTGTTGTAACATAATTTTTTTTCAAATATTTGAAATGCTTCCTCATGAGTGTGAAGCCACAGCCACGCTACTCCTTGTTTGAGCAGCTACCGCAGGACTTTTGTATTGTGCTAGATTTGGTACAAATTTGCTCACATGTATTATCATTCCCAGATATCTACTTAATTATTCAACATTCGTTGAACTGGGCGGATTCCTGATGGCCGACACTTTATCGCTATCAGCCTCCACTCCATCACATGAAATAACATGACTGACATATTTAACTTTGGAGACCACAAAACTGCACTGGCTGTAATTGAATGTCACATTACTGTCACATGCTTTCTGTAATACTTTCTCTAGTCGTGCATCATATTCTCGCATGTCTTTCCCCCAAACAACATCATCATCTATATATACTACCAAACCCTCCAGACCACTAATGAACTCACTGTGAAATATTTCAGGTGCTGCCGATAATCCATAGGGCATTCTATGAAATTTCATCATTCCATAAGCAGTTGTATAAAATTTTGTTAACCGCCTAGTTCCTCACTAAGTTTGATTTGCCAAAAGCCTTGATTGCAAACTAGAGTACTAAAAACAGTCTCCCTTCATATTTACAGTAAGTTCCTCAAATGTTGGCTAACTGACAATATCGTCTTTTGACGGATTTGTTTACTTCTTGTGGGTTCAGGCACACCCTTAACTGACCAGAGTGTTTTCGAACTACAAGAACTGGATTAACCAAATCAGTAGGTTCCAAAACTGGTTCAATGACACCCAACTATACCATGCATTGTAACTCTTTTTTGAAACTGTCTTCCAGTGCAATTGTTACTTTTTGACAGGGTACCACTGTAGGTGACACATCGTGGTTTAATTTTAAAACATATGGTCTTATGTCGATAGATCCCAATTCTTCAAATAAATTTTTGTATTTTTCAACCAAGAGGTTATTGCCTTCCAGCCACACCGTTTCTACCCTTTGTAGCAAACTGAATGACTTAATTATTGGAAGATCTAACACTTGTAGTGTTTGATTTACTTTAACAAACTGTCTGCTCAGCCAATTTACAGATTGCGACCACTTTGTCCAATGTTAGTTCTGTTTCCCACAACATTTTGTTTTTAACCTTATGATCACATACACCACATAAAAAACGATCCATTGTTAACGAGTCCCTTAGATTTCGATACTCACAGGTTGCACATAACTTGTGTAAGTCTGTGACAAAGTCATCTACCTTCTCGCCTTTCACTTGTACCCTTTTAATGAACTTATGTATTTCCAGACGTATATACTATTTTGATTTTAAAAATCTTCAAATTTTTGCAATACAATTTTGTAGTTAATATCTTCTCCTGCAGCGAGTTCCCAAGTTTCATATACCTGTAGCACTTCGTCTACAAAAACTGCATCTTCTTTTGCTATGCCACCCGAAGACTTCATGTAAATCTCGAACTTCCACCTCCATTATTTCCAATCTACACCAACTTCTTGATGTCAACCACTCAAGCATGGTCTGGCACGGCCACTGTCATTGTGTCATCGGGCCACAGTCGCTGCACCAGTGCGGACCGTGGAACACGCACGTCGTGTGTCCCGATGTGTGTCCGCACCGAGTGATCCAAGCGAGTGCCTGTGGTGTCCCTAAAGATATCTGTGTAATTAGGATAGTAATCAAGTGTTAGAATGTGTAGTAAATAGCATTAGAATTTATCTGCCACGGACAAATGTTCGTGAAATTCGCCCTTAGGGGATTGCAAAGTAATCATATAATAAATGATCACCACATGCATATTTAATGAGGTGTAGAGTAGCAAGGCTAGGGTATTTGAAGTGTTCTATATAATTTTCTGAGTGCAATTGTGTGTTTAATTAAGCCAATTAGTGATGTGGGAAATAATTTGTCTTTCTATCAACCTGACCGTTCTGGTCGTAGAGTGCCCCAAAACTTAANGGCCGTTCTGGTCGTAGAGTGCCCCAAAACTTAACATACATAAATTTCCCACGTGGTCTGCAAGGCAACACATCATCATGTTTTGTATTTAAATTAGTGCTTAATTAAGAACTCTTAACTCTCTACAGGATTAAGAAAACTCACTCAGANAATTTTCTGAGTGCAATTGTGTGTTTAATTAAGCCAATTAGTGATGTGGGAAATAATTTGTCTTTCTATCAACCTGACCGTTCCGGTCGTAGAGTGCCCCAAAACTTAACATACATAAATTTCCCACATGGTCTGCAAGGCAACACATCATCATGTTTTGTATTTAAATTACTGCTTAATTAAGAACTCTTAACTCTCTACAGGATTAAGAAAACTCACTCAGAACATTTCAGTGTTTTATGTGTACATGTTACAAGTTCCATGTTAATGAGGTCAGTTAATTAAATTACCTCGTGGAGTGGAGCAAGCCCTCGGCAAGGACACCGCTCGCTCGCGCTATCTCCGGCAGTCTGATTCCACGAGTCTTAGGTGCTGCATGTGCGTCGTGTCGTGGGGGACTTTGATACTTTGTTCTGAACACTTAACTGGTATTGGTAAATGTAATTTATTGAAACTCTTATTTCGTTATCAACAGTCTTCCCCGCATTCGCAGCACCCCTCAGTCAGCACAATTTACCAACCCAGAATGATTAGTTACTCTTGTAAAAGTTTTCGTGCTATTCTTGGCCTTTTTGTACAGTAATGGCTGCTGGTAGGCCTTGTGAGTCAGGTCCATTTTAATGACATTACATACATGTAACTGTGTACACTATTTGGCAATACAATTTATTTCAGTTAACTAAAACTTGTGNCTTTAATGACATTACATACATGTAACTGTGTACACTATTTGGCAATACAATTTATTTCAGTTAACTAAAACTTGTGAGTTTTCATTTCTGTGATGCTTTTCTGGCCCTGGCCATATCCAGGAGGTCATCGATGCCTCCTTGAGGCATACTTCATTTATAAGGTAAAAGGTAATACTAAGGTGTGCTGGGGAGCCTGAATAACCTGGATATATATAACATTTTCCTGTACATTTGTACTGAGTGTGTAAGGGGACACTGCCATGTGGTCGTTCGGCCCACAATCCTTAGAACTATAACTTCGTGCTCACCCAGTGAGCTGGTGCCCATCTTATTCAAAATAGGAATATTGTGTAATATTCTGACTTTTCTTAACATAGTCGCCGGACGAAGTCCGCATTACTATCCCCGACTGCCCAGGTAACATTAAATGGCTTGCCCAACTAGATGTAGCAAAAATGAAGCGTAACAAACACATATGAGCAAATCTGGAGAAAAAACATTTGGACTTAAAATTCTCCATTTTTGCTCTTTGACCAGGATGAACATGGTTCGTGCCTCCATTTCGTGGTGTAGGTCAGGANACTTAAAATTCTCCATTTTTGCTCTTTGACCAGGATGAACATGGTTCGTGCCTCCATTTCGTGGTGTAGGTCAGGACCGCGCAGGACAACTGACTCTGATGTCACAGCCGACTGCCCGATATGCTCCACGTGCGCGAGGAGCCAGTGAACGGTAAAGGCTGCTGCTTTCCAGGAAACTGATCCACAATTACAGCTAAGGATCGAGCTACCGCATCGTTCTGTGTGCAACCGCGTTGTGTGATTTACAAAAGACTGTTGAGAAAATTAATACAATCCAACTGCACTATCCACCTGTCGGAAGTGTAATCAGTGTTCAAAATCCCGAACACTCGATACCTTCGATAAATATAANGGAAATTAATACAATCCAACTGCACTATCCACCTGTCGGAAGTGTAATCAGTGTTCAAAATCTCGAACACTCGATACCTTCGATAAATATAACACACACACACACATATATATATGTATATAAATATATATAATTGCCCATTGACAAAATACGATGCACACTTCTTGCCTCCACTCGCTTCCACAGCGGTCGTCTACTGCTTCGCGCAATTCACGTNACTTAAAATTCTCCATTTTTGCTCTTTGACCAGGATGAACATGGTTCGTGCCTCCATTTCGTGGTGTAGGTCAGGATCGCGCAGGACAGCTGACTCTGATGTCACAGCCGACTGCCCGAAATGCTCCACGTGCGCGAGGAGCCATCGAACGGTAAAGGCTGCTGCTTTCCAGGAAACTGATCCACAATTACAGCTAAGGATCGAGCTACCGCATCGTTCTGTGTGCAACCGCGTTGTGTGATTTACAAAAGACTGTTGAGAAAATTAATACAATCCAACTGCACTATCCACCTGTCGGAAGTGTAATCAGTGTTCAAAATCCCGAACACTCGATACCTTCGATAAATATAACACACACACACACATATATATGTATATAAATATATATAATTGCCCACTGACAAAATACGATGCACACTTCTTGCCTCCACTCGCTTCCACAGCGGTCGTCTACTGCTTCGCGCAATTCACGTNCTGACAAAATACGATGCACACTTCTTGCCTCCACTCGCTTCCACAGCGGTCGTCTACTGCTTCGCGCAATTCACGTTTGCGGGGTAGGCATAGACTCTGTGTACTGTGCTACATGCCAATGCGTAATACATGCCAGTTGCTTACACCACACAGAATGGATTACCCCGAGGCACCATCAGTTCCAGAGTTTGCAATGTACGGAACAGTGGACAACATGCCAGCCAAAACTCTTCGAGCACGATCTTCAGCCAGTAACCGGTGAGTTCCCAAACAACAACAAGGGTTCAATGTGTTGGACAGCACATTGTGTAAAACCCGAAAGAACATGCATAAACTGCAAAGAGTGTAATGTGAGTTTTCACCCCACAAGTGTGTCCGTGAGGAATGGCAGGCAGTCTGCTAGGGAACGTTTCAGTAAAAAACAGTGCCAATACAAGTATGCAACCCGATTTGGAACCATGCCGGAACTAACACCAATAAAAAGGGAAATTGACGTGTTCACCCAACCTGTGCTAAGATTACATAACCAACAAACCCAGAGAATGGAACTTGTGTCACCCATGCCCGCATGGCAGTGAATGGTAGGAGCTGGCGGGACACCGTTCGAAACACCGGGGCCACAAGCCCCCAAGTACAGGACAAACCTAACCGGGAAGAATTACCTGACACCCACCAAATTTCAGACACTCCCAAACTTTTCCGGTCACACAGCTGAGGACGCACGCGAGTTCTTCAAAGAGTGCACTACCCGATTACAACAGTATGGGGTTAGGGAGGAAGAGAGGGCGAGTGCCATCGGAAACGAAATACTCGGTGAAGCGAAAGCAAAGTGGGTTCCGCCACAGAATACGACATGTCCTGGGGATAATTCGTACGCAAATTTATGGCCAAATACGCGAACATGTATACCACATAAACACAACAAGTCGCCCTGTTTACCGAGGAACAAGGTGCCACCGAAGACCTGGACATATTCAGAAGTCAAAAGTTAAGTCTAGCCGACAGACATTATCCACATCTCCCCGAGGAAGACGTGGTTGAAACGACCGTGGAAACGGTGAGACACGAATACTGACCAGCCTTACAGCCCATGGTGTTCAATGGAACACAACACTTTCTAAGAACACCCGTGAATGTAGCACGAGACAGAAAAGTGCAGGGCGACAAATTTTAATGTGCGCAGAAAAGGCGAGTGGACAGAGGCACGGAGCAATACCGTGCAAACCTGGACATCCAAAGGGATGAACGGCATATTGGACAATATTGGGAAGGGTCCATTCAACCTGCCTCACTGCCGCATATGTAAAGACGAACAATACCACTGGCATAAAATGTGCCCGAACTGGGCTAGTGAACTGCAGGGAAACGACAAAGTGCAGTAGAGAAAATTGGGGCCACCCTCCCCCCCATTGTTGCGACCGGAACTCCCAAAATTACCAATAGGGAAATGATCCACCATTATCTAGGCCATGTTAGCTCCACCAGTGATCAGATGATAAGAATACCCGTACACTTGGATAAGTCGAATTTCGTCACCTTAATCTATACGACCGCATCGCAGAACTTCGTGGAGGCAGAGTTAATAGGCCAACAGCTGATCACCAGGGATGAACAAATCGTACAATTGGCCACATTGAACGGTACCAGCAAATGTTTGGGTGAAGTCCAAGTGGAAATACATATTTGTGACTGTTCTATGGACATCATCGCCCTCGTCTCCAACGAGATACGAAAGGACCTGATTCTAGGGGTGTTGTGTCTTAGACAACACAACACCATTATTGAAATCGCCATGGTCCACATTCACTTCGGTTTAACCGAATGGTGAACAGTGTACAATGTAGGGCATCGCATAGAAAACAGCGAACAATCTGTCCAACTAGACACATTCGACCTTGCCGTGCCCGCGTAGCAAAGGAACGAGATCCAGTGAGTCATGACCAAACGACGGGGCGTATTAGCTGTGGCAGACCCCCTTAAAAGAACGAACGTGGCAGAACACGCGATAGCACTCGATAAAGTTGAACCACACTGGTACGCCCCTTGCGATTATGATCCTTATCACCTGAGGATCATCAATCATCAAAAGAGGAAATGATTAGTGATGAGGTAATAGAATTCTCGGAAAGCAATTACAACTCAGCTATCACTCTAGCCCCGGAGAAATATGGGAGCTGGAGGTTTTGCATGTACTTCCGCCTACTCAACCTTTAATCAGTGTGAACTCTGCAGTAAACATGTTAGGGGACGCCATGGTTTTATCTTCCCTTGACCTGAGAAGCGGCTATTGGCAAGTACCAGTACGACCCGAAGACGGTCACAAGACCGCATTCACGGCCCCTGAAGGCCACCATTTTAAATTTTGTGCATTGCCCTTTGGTTTGAAATGCGCCCCATCCACCTTCCAGAGCATGATGGTCGGTATCCTGGATGGTCTGATAGGGGAATGTACGATCGCATACCTAGACGACACTGTGATGTGGTCAAAAACATGGGAAGAACATGTACAACACCTATCCCTAGTCTTGGAGCGACTGGCTATCAATGGTTTAACGTTTGCCAATGGAAAATGTCATATAGAGAAAACATGTCTTCAATACCTGTGCCACACGGTCGATGCCGAGGGTATCCAGCCCATCCACGAACAATTGGGGCTAATTCAAGACTATCCCTCGCCCAACACGTGCAAACGCCTGCGAATATTTTTCAGGTTTATAAACTGGTTAAGGCGCTACATACAAGAGTTCGCCACAATAACAGCCCCACTAACCACTAACACCACTAACCACCCTGTTGTCAAAACAACTGTGTTTTCAATAAAACAACGACACCCACAGAGGCATTTATATCTGTTAACAGATGCCAGTCAAGAGGGGTTTGGCACCGTTCTATTTCAATACGATGATGACGGGGAACATAGAGTCATAGTCTACAGTGGCACGAAGTTTGCCCCACACGAGCGCAACTAGGACGTGAATGATAGGGAATGCTTGGCTATCATATGGTCACTAAAACACTACTGCCAACACCTAGAGTACCAACGATTCACATTGAGGAAAGACAGTAGGTGTTAAATGTGGCTGCATAGCATGTGCACTGTCCGCAGCAAACTCACACAGTGGTCCATGTTATTACAGGCCTATGATTTCGCTGTGGAACACGTTCCCATGGCAGCCATCTAACATCACCCTACGAAATGTGGTCCGAGGGATTATCCACATTTTCAGGCAAAATTAGTGAGAACACCTTTACTTACTTCAGCAAAATGGAGGAATATACTACTCTGTTTTCCCTAACCGACAGCGACATTCTGCGATGAATGAGCCTCAGTCTTGAGTTCTACAGCACATTTCTGGTGGGAATTAACCAAGATAAAAGTACGCAACTTCCGAGATTTCAAAACTTCATTTGTAGAACAATTTTGGAACAACAAAATTCAAGAACACCTACGCTCACAAATCTCACATAATAGGTTCGACTCAAAGAAAAATCGAACTACTGAAGAACACTTAAGCGAAATAAACTAACGTATCAGACACCTCACAGCACCCATGAATGATGATGATTTTATTGACACCATAATTTTACAATTGCCATACATTTAACAACAACAGTTTGCTGGACACTCTTATCGTGACTTGGCAGAGTTCCGACATAATTGAATTAGAATGGATCTTGAAAGACAAATATGGAGCACCCAAACACATTAACCAGAGAATGTGGTGCAAAGCAGATCCCCACCCCTGTAAACTCAATATCCATCTCGAAATAACTTACAGATACAGAATCAAGCTGCAGATCGGCAGTTTCAGCCACGGAACCCTGGAGTTAATACACTCAGATTGAATTACGAATATAGAAATGGCAACAGGTCAGATAAAAACAACCCAGCCTACTCCAGAGAGCGAACATGTAGTAATCCTGAGGAACAGCATCGACGATGCCTCAACTAATGTTAAAAACTAAGATATCTTAGGAAAAGAGGAGTGACCATATGAATAACTTATATGACTCAGGTGATGAGTCGCAGGGATCTCCGCAAAAGCAGAACAGGCAACGGCAAGAAGGCAAGCGAAAGCATGCCGACAAGTTAGATCAAACTAGTAATCACCACCATGAAGAGAATAACAGCCAACCTAACCAGAGTGTGAAGGCAACCCAGCAATTTGTGATCATACCGCCAGTTCAAGCAGAGCAAATACATCAAGGTTATTTTCAATGGCGAGAACCGTTAAACCCACATGCATCTGTGTTCCCTAGCCAACAACTTCAGTACCAGTGTATACCTGGGCAAGGTGGATTACCTATCTCAAAAATTAAAAAGTAAAACTAGATCGGAAACTATTCATACAAAAATTCTACCGAAATTTTTGAGTGGGATTAAATATGATAAGAGGTGGCCTAGCATCTCGAAAGAAAACCTTTTGAGTCTAGTAAAACAGATATTAGTAATAACTGCAGTCACCAAAGTGTTATCAATAGCTTTCAAAACTGCAGAAGTTTATTGAGGAGATTTTGTATTGAAACACACATGACCTGTCAGTTATTTTCTGGAGCATCTCACAAATAAATTATTTCTCTTGTTCGATGGTCCTCTGATGGTGATAGATGTAGTAAGAGAAAATTGTTATCCTCTATCTACACTTGAAGGAACTCCGGTAGGAAGGTACAACATTACTCAGCTATGGCCCTACAAAACACTACAAGTAGGAGAAGAATATTAATATGTTCCTGTTGTATTAGCCAGATAAGTTCTAAGGCCAAACATGATCACATTGAGCATGAGATGGCCTGAAAACAAAATACATTGTTCAGTGCATGAGGCCATGTGTCATAATGTAGTTATTGTGATGTCAAAGGTATATTTTCTGAGCAGCCTAAAAAGTGCCAGATTCTAATTGAGGGAAGATATTAGTACCCAACTTAGCTTTTTTTTTTACTTATATTATTTTGCATGTGCCCAGCTGGTAGGAANTTGAGGGAAGATATTAGTACCCAACTTAGCTTTTTTTTTTACTTATATTATTTTGCATGTGCCCAGCTGGTAGGAAACTGTTGTTAGTGATTGTGTTTCATTCTTCACAAATAAGTAAATAAATTTTAAAAATGGCTTGGCCCATATGTTATTAAGATTACGTCAAGAATTACATATTATTATGAAGTGATCAGGCCTTAGCTGAATGGCCTGCCTGATCACACCTTCAAACATTAAACCAGGGCACGAGCGTGATTGCAACAACACCTTGTGAAATACAGTTGCAGAAATCCCCTCCACCGGCCTGTAAACCGGGCCGAAATATATTAAACAACGCGGCCAATATAGTGTAACACTGGGAGCGGCATATTTTGTCATCGACCTGACGAGAGAGAAGACCACTGAAGATGGGTGTGTTCGGCCGTCGTTAACCACCTCCTAGATTCAGTTTCCGGCAAATTGAACAAGGTGGGGACTTTCCAATTAGACTGTACTTGTAATGGCGTGAGGTAACAATAAATATTAATATAATTAATAAGAATCTTGGTATTCAATTTAAGCTCCCCCGAACAATAGTCACGTAAATAGTTATTCTATAATCTTTATGTTTAATAAACTTCATCTTATACTGCTGTATTCTACCTAATACTGATTCATTATTTGAACTACGCCTGTGGCACCTTNTTCTACCTAATACTGATTCATTATTTGAACTACGCCTGTGGCACCTTTCAAATACGAATTGATTTATAAAGACCATTCGTAATAATTTGCACAGTCATGCAAAATTGCTTATGCTTATACTTTAATGACGTTATTTTATTACATCAGAGGAGAACAAGAGTGAATCTGGCTTGAAGGAGCAAAACAAAGAAGAGGTGCCCAAGAATTGGACATAAGCTATTGTTATTATTTACATTATTGAGAATACACATATTTTAACAACCTAACAAAAGGGAACCACATCACCCTTATTCAATAACTAAACTACTTTGTTAGTAAAACTCTTCTCTTACCTGTATTTTTGTAATCCAATTGTAGTGTTAATGAAATTTTATGTAATTGGTTAAAGTTTGATGGCGATTTTTTTTTTCAGTCTCTTGAAAATAATTATGTTATGTGTTACACACTTGTTTGTAGTCATCATTGTTCAAATTGACGGTTGCATTTCATAGTGAATATTCATGTTATTGTCTTATTTTGTAATTGTCTGATATTCCAGTTAGTTAGCATGACTTATTGATTATTAGAGTAGTTCATCATTAGATCTTCTATTTATTTTCCTATTTGTGTTAGGGAAATGAAGTTACTAAAAAAACAGACTATTATCACTTAGAAATCGTTGAGATTAGGGTATTCCATAAGTATATTGGTAATTATCATAAAGATTAAAAATAAACATTTACAATTGCAACATGAAAGGTGAATATTACCCCTGCCCTGTGTATTAGAAGGGAATAATACCTTCTATTGTCAAATTTCAATTATGTTGCTGTAAAATAAAATTTTGAAATAACAAAGTGACTAAGTGAATTATTAAAGACCTTCCTAGAATACATGCTGTTAGGGTAGACATGAACATTATAAGAAGGTGTTTGCCAACATGATATCGAGTGCAATGTAACTAATGAAAGTAGTAAGCTGTATTGACTAACCAACTTGGGAAAAATGTGAATAGTTACAACACAATATCAACTTTTGTTTAAGTCATAAATACATAATTAAACGGCCATGGTATTATGTCCAAATATACGTGGTTACTAAATTGAACAAATACATGAAGCAGAGATGTTATGAAAATGCTTTCGACTACAGTTGAGCGATAAAAGAACTGTTTGAACAGCAGGTTTACCACGAGCAGCATCAAGTAGCACCTGCTGCTGTTTCACCAAGTTTACATCCCAAGTGCCATATTGAAATTTCAGACATCAGGAAATGTGAGTTTTCTTCCAGCAAACATTAGGCATGAATTATGATTGTAAATGTTGTGTTTATTCATATGTTTTGTTAATTTTTGTATTTAAAAGTAAAATTTTTATTTTGTGTTGATTACTTTTCATAGGACATTTTGAAAACAATGATTCTGTTGTGTACAGGTTATGTTATGCATTTTTTTCTTTCACTCTTCTATTTTGTAGTTGTAAATATGACCATGTGTTTGCTACTGATTCTTTTGCAAAATATTTCAGGATATTTTTTTTTAATCAAGTCACCAGAAAGGCCAATCCCTACCAGTTATGGTTTTAGATTAAGTTATTTCTATTTAATTTGGCATATTAAACTTTATTCTAATTTTGTCTATTTATAATTGGTTTAATATGTCTTATGCCATTTGCATAATCTTGACTTTAAAGAAAAATTTTAACCATCTATTCATTTATTTGAATATTAGTCAAACAGTGTATTTTAGGTGACTAAAGTGTTAATTAATACATGCCTCTATGTCAATATGGTTTCATATTGCAATTATACGGCCCTGTTGGCCCTCTGATCAAAATTTATATCTTGTTTTTGGTTAACATTAAAAATTATTTCCTTGGCATATTTTGTGACTTCTGTGCCTTTTTTTTTTAAATACAAACATTGGCTTCTTGTTGAAATTCGAATAAGGCGGATAAGCCTTATTACGCAGCCGTCGTAATTTATATTTCTGCTGTGCCATTCTAAATATAAGGATATGCTTTTTTATGACCCAATCCCTCTCCTAAGAAAATGTTGTATGAAGGATGTTTATTCAAAACCATATTAAAATTTTAACTCTATATATTTTACGAGGGGAGCATAAACTTGTTTCGTGTGGCATAAGGATTTTAAACCTTGTCTAAAAATAACTTTTAACATTAGACATATCATTATTACTTGTAATATTGTTTTCCATGTGTTATTAGGGCCAGATTTTACTTATTTACATGTTTTTTTTGTCTTTTGGAGTAGTAGTATTAATAATTAGTTTTGTCCCATTTCTATGTTTTGTATTTTATTGTGTTGCNCTCCTAAGAAAATGTTGTATGAAGGATGTTTATTCAAAACCATATTAAAATTTTAACTCTATATATTTTACGAGGGCAGCATAAACTTGTTTCGTGTGGCATAAGGATTTTAAACCTTGTCTAAAAATAACTTTTAACATTAGACATATAATTTTTACTTGTAATATTGTTTTCCATGTGTTATTAGTGCCAGATTTTACTTATTTACATGTTTTTTGTCTTTTGGAGTAGTAGTATTAATAATTAGTTTTGTCCCATTTCTATGTTTTGTATTTTATTGTGTTGCCACGATCGTTGTTTCAGTCGTCATGGAAAGTTAATGTATCATACTTGTTTGAAACACAGTGACTCACAGCTCTGCGCGCTTATGCATTTAATAGGAAAATTAAAAAAAAATGCACGGAGAAAGAAAACTAAACAACATCATCTAAAACTTCATACAATTAAATTTCATTGCACACTAAAGTCATGAAGTCGGCTCACCAAATTTTCGTTTCCTAGATCAGCTCTTATTGCATTATTCTTGGCTAAAATTTTCTTATTGTACCCCCAAGTTCTATACTAACGATTTTGGGATCTGGATACATCGTAAACGGGTAAAATACGTTTAAAAAAGCTGTTATTAATGTTTAAATATTACATATTTAGAATATTTTACTGTTGTATTACATTAGTTTTTTAAATTAATATCTGATAGGAAAAAATTTATATTCTAGTCGATATATTTTTTCGATTTAATTCTGCTTATAACCTTTTTACATTCTCCTTGTCACTAATCTTTTCGCCCTCGTACTTCGTAGTCAGACTTTGTCATATCTGCCACTTTAATGGCAGTCTTCACTGGAACTGGTTGTGCTGTTGTTTGTAGGTAAGAAATCTAGATGATTATATCTCATCGGTTAATATTATTCGTTTATTGTCAGTTATTTCTATTACTAACTTAATAACGTCATGGTATTTATTTGTATTTTGGTTATTATTACGCGTGATATTAATGCAATATTTTATTGAATTTTCGTAACTTGCCGTGGAAGCCGGGTGCGTGTTGTCAGTATTTTGGAAGAGACCATATTATCTGTTATTTGTTGATTATATATTTTCATTTGTAAGGCAGCCTTCCGTTATAAGTAACTTACTGCAGTGATGCGAGTTTGGTAATTTTATACTTACATTTAGACACGTGTTGTTGCGGTAAAACGATGCATGTTAACATGCTGTCAAAGAGTTTAAAAATGTGTTTGCTAGCCAGTGCCAAAATACCGGTTTAATATCCTTTATAATTATGTGCAATTGAGCTTTTGTGATGTAACTTTTCAAATTTAACAGGCCGGTTTTGCGTATTTTTGATTTCACGAAGCTTTATTTGGTATTGTTTTAAATATTGACGTCCTCTTGTAAATCTTCCAGATAGTCAAGAAATGATTGGAATTAGATTTAACCACAGCAATAGAAAGCATGTCGTGTGCGCCATGTAGACGATTGTCGGTAGTACCACGTGTCCTGACGTTACATTAGAAAGCACATTGCTGTGCGCCATGCAGTCAATAGCACCGAGGGTTCTAGTTACATTTGCTGTTATTTGCACGTGTCATGCTGTGAAATAAAACATCCCTGTGTAAGAGCAAACGTGATCGTGCAAAATCTGCGCCATGCGTGTTGGTTTTGAGTACGTAAGATTGGAGAATGGCTTCGTTAGAATTTGGTTTTTCCTTGATAGCGAACCTGAATGTTCGGCGGGATCTGTATGGAAACTTCGTTTTGGTTCCATGTTTGCGCTACCAGCGATAAGAAAACTTATTTGAAAATCGCTATATTTAATTTTAATAACTTGCTGTGCTTGTGATGTAGCTTGTAATTAGTACTGCGTGTGTTCAAATGAATTTGATCTATTCTGAACATCTACTGTTAGCCATTAAATCACACATTGGACTTGTTTTTCGGCGTAGGAAAATTTCTAAAATTTTAGGTTTAAATCAAGGCACATAAGTCGTTCACAGGGTCGTTGTACAGGGCGAGGTATTAACCAAAATTTTAAAATGTGTTTTAAAACTAAAGAATAAATATAAAATATAATTATTTGCGTTTGCGCGAGGGAACGTAACATGCAAGTTTTATTTGCCAGTATCCCTAGGCACGCTATGAAAGAACATACACACTAGCACGAAGTCAACACTTTTAATACAGTAATTCCCTATAAAACTGGAATTGAAAAAGCCCGAGGAACACGACACTAGACACACGTAGCTCGAGGGAATGTCTTATATTTTACTCTGTTCATTTCCCGATGAAATTTGTAAAATTCTAAAACTAGGTTTTCCTTTTAAGATCCAATATTTAGTTTTTATAACTCGTGACTGATTATTTTGTTGACCATTTGAATTCATACGACAAAAAATTATTAAAAATAAGCCGGAACGGTACTTTTGGGGCAATTTAGTTAGCAGCAGTGAAAAAAAACATTGCATTGGATGGCAGTAAGTGTTTATTGTAATAGCCACACAGTATCTATGTCCATACAGTTTTTCATAAATTGGCAGAATTACCTCTTTAAAAATGCCAGTTCTACCGAGCACCACCTTGAAGTGTGCCCTATATGAACGTACTCTGCAATTTTCCTGTGATATATCCACCTCCAGCTCCACGATACATCAGTGTGTCTGTGGCGTTTAGTGGTGGTACAGTGATCTGCCTCTGTTATGTGCTGGCTTTTGTCAGTACTGTGAGGTACATGACAATATGCAATGCCATTGTTTTCAGAAATTCATATAGCTCCACCTGCGATATACTGGTGTACACCAGGTTAATTCTCAGCACTATTTTTTATTCTACTTCCACATCGCAATTGATGCAATTGCCGAAAAGTTCTAAGGATTTATTCACCCACTTGTGAAACTCCTCTGTAATCCTCTTGTATATTTTGGAATGCTTGAGAATTACAAGACAGTGTTTTCTCTTTTCCAGAGAAAGCTTTTGGAAATTCATCAGGTGATCTTTTGGGTGCATATCCACCATATTTTCAGGTCAATGTAACTTGTGGATCATTCGGTTTAACTGTTCTCAACCAGTATTGTAGTTTTCGAACATCTGGTGGATGCAGCAGTGAATTTTCGAAAACTCTGGATTGGTGCATGCTGTGTTTATATTTATAATTAATATAACTACCGGGTCACAAATCATTAATGTCTTGTGAATGTTGCGATTTTGAGGTGGTAGTCATGAAAGTTACAATGACACTAAAACATCAATGTAGTTTACACTTGCGGAATCACGGCTTTATAGATGTAGTTTCCCATGCAGAAAATAATTTTAAAACTTGCGTATTTTCCAAGTGCTGTGTTTTAATAATAATTTGTGTGTAGGTGTGATTTGTGCATGTAATGGAGTAGAAAATGTTTGGCACATTGTTACTTACGTTTTTTCATTTCTTAAAAATTCAAATGAGATCTGTTCTATTTTGAAGGTATAGCAATAGTTAGATTGTAAAGTCGCATGTATTTAAAAAAAAAAATATTATGATAGTAAATTATGCATGCAGCAATAATCTTGTGAGTGGCAGGTAGAAAGTGCTGCAAAAACATATTAAATAACTTAGTTGTTGATTCACCTGGCAGATGGCACTAGTAAAAAGGTTTTTGCGATATAGATTTGAGCAGTAGTTCTAGGATCAATTTGAAAGTACTTGTTTTGCATGCAGGATAAAAGGTACTTACTTTTGAAAGATTGCTTTGTTTAGGCAATATATTTTATACATTATAATACGCTTTTGTAAAAAACTTTCTTGTCAGACATAAATTTTTGAGTCATTCTTCAAGGAGTGGAGGTGCAAGTAGCGATCTGTTCATGTACCCCGACAGCATGGTAGCTCCAAAATACCAAATGCGAAAAGACAAGTTGTCTTAGAGATTCAAATTGTGTGGATTCTTTGCCATCTCCTTTGACAAGTCTAAACAGTGTCACAGAAGGGCTAAATGGATTTAGTAGGGAGGTTTCGGCACAGTAAGTGGAACAGTCTCTACTTAATACTTGACTACCTTCTTACAAGCTACTGCAAAAGACTTGGGTGACAAGTTTATGAGTGCCCTGATTAATTTGAATTTACCCTTGAGTAATATTGTACAAATTTCTGTTGGGCCAAATGTAACTTAATTTCTTGAATATCTTCCAAGAAATTTTTGAAAAGTAAATGTGATGGGCAGTAAATTTTTGATGTTGGAACATGTTTGCTGCACATTGTCAAAGGAGCATACAAAGTCTCCTTGTAAAACAGAATGGAATATTCATGGCTTTCTTTGTTCCCTTTTCTACCTCTTGAAAGATTTGCCATCAAGAAGAGCAGAGTAGGTGTTAGGATCCACAGTATTTGCATTGAAATTCTGTTGGGTAAGTTGGGTGGAGAATTCAAAAGTGCTCAGGCAAGCAATTTAAATGTTACCACAGGTGAGAAAATGTGAAGTCAGTTGAGCAGAAGCCACCAAACTTTGAAAATGTCTAGCCAAAATGGAATTTCTGTCAATATTGCAGCTGGAACCCTTTTTTGATTGAATTACAGATAAATGCACCTTTGCTACCATTTGTGTACCAGAATATTTTCTGCATGGCATAGCATTTCTTTCTAAAGAAATCTAGTCGACAGTATAAAATCTGGCTCCCAGCAGTTATCTAGTGTAGTTGTAATTGTATCTCAAGACACTTCAGAACATTGATATTGGATTTCGTGTCAAAGCTGCTCCCAGGTAAAGGTATAGCAAATTACATTTATTCAAAGTGTAACTTGTAGGAATTGCACATAAATTTTTATGAACTCTGAATTTTTTTGATTATTTGCATGTCTCTTGGAATGAATTTTTTTGTTTTAACATTTTCACTATGCCAATGCAAACATAACCTAACTAGAGTAATTGAATTACAATTGCAGAACAAAATTAAGTTAGATTAAAAAGTGATTGATATTTAAATTTAAAAACATGCTGGATTATAAAATATAGTTTGAAAATATGTAGTCTATATTAAATGTGTCTTGTTGAGAAGGAAAATACAAAATAAAATGGTAAGAGCTTTTTAAGTTTTCATAAAATGCAAAAAAAAAAAAATATATATATATATTAAATTTTATGTGGATATTTTCAAAACGGACTAATTCTGGCACAAATTTAAGAGAAATTGTTGCAGACAATTTGTATGACATTCATGTTCTTAAAAAAGTAATCTAGTCTGAATTTCATAAATTTTTTATTCAAGAGGGCATATGCCTGATTTTTTTAATAGTTTTTGTCATATGCTCTTTATTTTTTTTTTAAAATTTAATTTTAGTAACATTTTTTAAGCATTTGTCACATTTTCGCATCGTTTGGTTTATAAACTTTGCCATCAAGACCATATTTTAAGATTTGTTTAAAAATTGCACGAAATATTAATTAAATATCTTATATTTTTCATATCAAATGCTGGACATAGTAATAAGGATGAAGGAATGTAGTCATAGGGTTTTATCTTGCAAATAAAGTATTTTATTATAGTGTGTTTACTTCCATTGGTAAACTAGTGAGAATGTTTTTATGGTGTAAAATTTATGTATTTGCTCTAAAAGTTATTTAATACAGGTTAACTAATATAGTTTACTATGCTTAGTTTAGCCACGTGGGACTTAAGTGATAATGGACTTGTTTTAATAATTAGTACTTGTAGGCTCTTGGTGTGCTTTTTAAACATTAATATATTTTAATCATTAATATATTGCTACTTTCGTTTACTCATACCTTGGCACAGCAAATTGGGACTAGTGACTAAATCAGTAGGAACATTGTCCGAGCACACAGTAAATCATTTGTATACAGGTAACTAACATTTTTTAAAACTGTTTGTCGAAGTCTTGTAGCCGACATTTCTGGAACCATTGTTAGGAGCTATAAATGAAGGAAAGTTAAAGTTTAATTGAATATAGAATTTGCTTGTCTGTCCTTTAGATCAAAATATGTGATGGCCGAATATAAAGTGGCAAATTTATGCAGCAAGGGAAGAGTTATGTAGGAGTTGCATAGCTCATTTCTGTTATTGGTTACTGCTATGCTTCATTTAAAGGACACAAGATTAATTGTGCAATACTTTTTATTTTTAACTTCAGTGGTAATGTAACAAGGTCGTGAAACTGATAATCATTGGTGGCTGAATATTAATGCAAGCCATCGTATGTAATATTTGCAAGTGTGTGGATTGGTGCTGCTACAGCTAGTGAGCAGAGGGAGAGTTGTTTCTGAAAGAGAAGTGACATGCTCATCCACCTCTAGCTCCATGGCACATGATTGTGTGTGTGGCGTTCCCTAAGGTGGTACATTGTAACCCTCTGCCGCTATATTGTCCTGGTTCTCTCTGCCAGGGTGATACGAAGCTTAGGAACACTGCCAATAGCTTCCTGCTTAATACATATGCTAGGCAAAAAAGTATTTGCACTCTTGTTTTGTTAAATTAATTAATTCTATAAGCAGTATTACACAGAACAAAAACTTTTAAATGCCCAGCAAAAGAATATTTGTATGTTTTGTCAATGTGCACTGCAAAAGCATTTGTGCATGTATAGAACCACAATATTGGGCCATGTGTAGATGTTTTAATCCCAGGGTGGTTAAAAGTTGTCTACTCCCAATATGTGTGTTGTTCATTCAGTTTAGCAAGTGATGGACGTGTGCACATTGAATGTGTCTGAAGCGAAGAGATCCCTGTGGGTGTAAGGGAACTGGTGGCATTAAATCAAGTCTGAAAGTTATCAGGAAATAGGTACTGTACATGGTTAAATGTATTATTTTTATCATGGTGGTACATATATTATCNCTGAAAGTTATCAGGAAATAGGTACTGTACATGGTTAAATGTGTTATTTTCATCATGGTGGTACATATATTATCAAAAGACATGAAATTACATTAAAAACAGGTGAAACACTTGGGTTCTCACAAACTTGAGACAAACCACCAGACTATACTTGAAAATGTTGAGGTAAATGCAAGAGAAATGCTGCAAAATTGGGGCTTGGAGTTTCTACATTCAGCAGGATCTTAATACTATTTAGAACCTGGGACTCATTCTGGACAGAAACATTAATCAGGTCACAATAAGTCATTTAAAACGGGTACTTAAGGCTTGGAACACCGAAAAGTTAAGTAAGTCGATGCGTAAATGGTTGAGGCTGTAATTGGTGCTAAAGGAATGCACAAGAGATATTAATTGAATTACAGTAGCCTACAGCTGTGCAATGAAAGTGGCTTGGTTTAAGGGTGTGCAAATTGACATGGATATATTATTTTGGCATTTAAAAATATGCATTTGTTCTGTTTATGAATTAAATAAATTTAGCACACTATTAGACCATATTTTGTGAGAAACTCCAAAAACACGTATGTGAATACTTTTTATGCCTACTGTAATGCTCTCATTTTGTTTATTCCCACTATATGTTAAATGCATAGTAACTGTTGGTGTCACAAAGATAAAACTGGAAATTGTTGCCATTATACCTTTTATCATATTGATTCAAAATTGATTTTCAGTTAATTTAAAAATTATGCTTGCAGTGTCTCACGAACTATTGTACGTTACTCATGGTTGTCACTTGTCTGGAGAACCTGGAACAGTGAGGTGTTGGAATTACTCTCGGTTGTAATAGGCATTGGATATGATGATCAATAAACATGCACTACCAACTGAGTAGTCGTGAGGATACTTAATCACCGAATTTCTGAAGGTCCTGCTTGCCTATTTGTGTCCTGTCTTGAAATGTGTAGTTTGGTGTGATGTTGTCTAATAGGGTCTTTGTTTCAGGTCACTGCAATCCCAAATGTGGCTGTGGGCTGGCTGAACTTCACCATCATAGAGGGTTTGTAGACTTTTATTAAAATACTTGATTTAGAAAAAATTTATACAGCTGTATACTATTCAAGTGTAATAGAAATTTATTTGTAAATTACATTTTCAAGTTAATTGAAGTATTTGATTAGTTTACAAAAAGGGCAGTTTGTGAAACTGTTGGGGCCTGTTTTATTTGATGTAAAAGTGTGTTCAGGGTAACTATCAGTCTTTTGTAGTGGAACATAACCTTCAATGGAGTGTAACTGATCTTGTGGGACCTCTTTCACAAAATGTTTCCCTCGTCGGATAATACGGCTGGGGCAGAACAAAAACTCGCTATTATAGGAGATTGCTTGAAATGCTGTAAATGAAATTGTAACGCACCTGCAAACTGGCCCATTTTCTCTTACTACTGGCGGTAGTAACGACTCTTATTCAAAGATATTTTTTAGGATTATTTCATTATTTAAAATTATCGGGCTAAGTTTAGTATTTTGTTGGGTTTATCGTAAACATTTAAATCACAGATGTGTAAATGTCTCACAATTGTTCCAAAAAAAGGTTACTTTGTGAAGCAGATATGACTTTAAAACAATTAATTTCGACTGAAAAACAGTCCACGGTTTAAACTTATAAATTTCACATGTCTGATTTGCAGTTTTGCACACACTGGTCCAATGCAATGTAATGGCAACCATACTCTTTCATGCACGCAGCAGTCATGACTGCTGTAGAGAAACAAGATTTATCACATCGTAACTCACCTAGGTAGGTTTTAAAAACCCTTACGAACTTGACGCTTTGTTTAGAAAAAAGTAGGTCACGGTTGCCAATTCTGCCAACTTCTGATTTGTAATTGTCCTGCCATCACATCTAAAAATATTATGGGAGTGTTTCACTAATTAAATCCATTCAAGTGGGTTGCTGTATGAGCAGATTATTACAAATTCTTACTGAAAGCTAAGAGCATCATATGCATCCCTTAAGTGTTGTTTAGTACTAGTGAAAAAATTTGTAATATAGGTAAATATCTTGCAACTGTTGATTTGATAGGTAACATTTATAAAGTATCTTATATGTATCCTCAAAATGCATATTATTCAGGGAAATGTAAAATGTATATAATGTATTCACGGTAACTTCAAGATTTTCTGAAGCCCTGCTAAAGATCTACTTTCAGGGACCCGATTNGTTTGTTTCGTATTAGTCAATTGCCACTCACTGACTGTCAGAAAGTGGCCTTCTTATACGGTATGGACCATATCAGAATATGTATCCTCAAAATGCATATTATTCAGGGAAATGTAAAATGNTTCAAAGGTTCTTTTCAAAAGTATCGAAGATACCGTGAATGGATTATAACTACATTTTCCTGGGTTACGAACTTTACTGGGTGCATGCAGGTTAAGGGCAGTGACTATTTTCAAAAATTGTTTTGCAAAGTGCTCGGTGGATCATGAACTGTGAAATCTGTATGGAACATGGCAGGTGAAGCCTTTGTTAAAACTAATAGCCCGGCTGGTGGAGATGTGGCAATGTAGTCTGGGGTGTCCACCCCACTCCCTTGCAGGGTTGGGGTTGCAAGTCACCATGACATGCTGCACAGTTAGAAGTGTTCCACAAAATCTGATGTCTGTGGGGAATATATACATCAAAATAAGGATAAATTACAGCAAATATAAGGTTTTACAAAGCATCAAGATTTGTTGGAGACAGAATTTAACCCTCTGTAACCTGCAAATTTTAATATATGTTTAAATCTCCAATATTATAACCAGGTATTTTGCCCTAAAAATCTAAGATGATGCTGTTTTCAACTTGCCATAATTGGAGTGGCTTAGCTCACTATTTAGTTTTATTAAAATAATCACTATTTTTAAATTGGTTTTCTTAAGTACCCAACTGGTTGTGTTTATTTCCGAAGCAAAATTAGTCATGTTTTGCATGATTGTTACAAAATATGTATACAAGAAAACAATAGTAGCCACCATTTGCGTTTACTGAATTTTATCTATGTAGGCAGGTTTGTAGCATGAAGAAAATATTTGATTAGCCTAACACATATAATAATAACAATAATTAATATTTAATATTTCCTCCAAAAATATTCTTAGTTTCACGACAAACCACGAACACGGTGACACATAAATAAAACTTATGTAATTTTGGTTACATGCAGCAAATTATTGCTGCCTGGCAGTGCTATTCTGACAGTTGTCATCCTTGTCAAGGCAGTATTGGTATCGGCAAGTTTGTATCCGCAATATCTGAAAAGGCTAAAAAATGTATTCTCACCTAGACATTGGCAATGCTAAGCAGGCTTATCATGATGAGTTTTAATGTCATGCACCACTCTGATGGTCGATGAGGATTTGTCTACACCTAGAATAGTCTGATGCCTGCCAGAGGTCTTATTATGCCAGTGAGAAATGTTTGCTATGTTTGACACGGTTGGCTTTGATTTCAGGTGTGTGGAGTTTCTCAGCTGTGGCTGGATGTTGTACCCATGCAAAATGAGGTAAGTGTGCTTTTGTAGGATATACAGTAGATGTGTACTGAAAATGCATGTACCGATAAACTGTATCTGCTGTTAATTTTAATTGGTTCTGGCGAAACTCTTGTGTTAATTATTATAGTTACCTGCTTATATAGTTTATTGGATGTTGCGTCGATCAAAGTATATTTTGGGTCCAGTCAGCAAAGATTTCCAGCAACAATAATTTTTAAGCTGATAGTTATGCAAACTCCTGATAACTAGATGAAATGCGTAGTGCTGCCATCTATCACTATCACTATCACTGCTATGCAGTGCCAAGTGTGTTCCCAACACGTGTGTGGCATGAGTGTGACTTGATAATGCCACTTCCTGACAAGAGGGTGGTTACCCAGCTCCATTTTTCATCTTTCACAAGCATATACTTGACCATCCCTTGTTGCCAAAAATTGTTTGAAAACAGAGCGACTTGTATTGCCAAGCTTAGTTCATTTTCAGGAAATCTGGGGATTCGTATTAATCNATCTATTTAAGTAGAAATATTTCTTTTGAATAAACTGATAAAATGCAATGGTCTATTCTATACCTTGATGGGTAAGCACTGAGCCCGGATGACTGAAATTATTTTTTATTAGTTCTGGTTGATTTTTGTGAATTCTGAAATTCTGTGTGGTACTTTGTATTTCTATGCATGTATATGGGAATTGTACGTAAAATTATTCAAGCTACCATTTTAGATGTCCTGATTTGGTCCAGATGCTAGTGTTGTAAAAGTCAACAGTGCAAGAAATCTTGTTAAATTTTTTAATTTTTTTTGTTTTGTACAATTAAAGTGCATGAATTTTGTGGGGGTGGGAATTGTTTATTTAAATAGGATATGCAAGAGGGGCTGGAAGTGATGCAGTATTTCTTGAAAGCACGTAGCTGGTGTTGCCAGAAGTGCTGCGGGGTCTCTGGTACAGGCAACTGGTGCGAGATAGTGTGGAAGGTTTTCGCTAACACCACTACACTAGTGGCGTTTGATAGTAGATCTTCCAACAGTTTAACGTTTCTGGAAGTGTGCTTTTTTGACTTAGTTTTGGCTCTGTGTATTTGTTTCCATGGGAAATTTGCAACATACTGGAAAAGTGTGCTCAATGTGCTCTTCTGTAAATATAAGAGCATTTAACTTAACTGGTTTTTAGTAAAGTAAGGATGGTTTTCCTAAGGGAAAATGTAGCTTTTTAATGAAGATAATGCTAAAATTTTCAGCTCTCACTTGTGCCTAATATATACTGTAAACTAGTATTCTCTTGTGTAGTTAACTAACTTTTCACCAATTTGTTGTGGCTGCTGGCTATGATGAATAAGTTTGGATACTCAACTTACGTATGAGGACTGAGTGATTATAACACACTTGCCCTCGCTGAGCCACAGCAGACCGCAACTTTGTAAATACTTTTTGAGTACATCTGCCACCTTGGATCCAGAATGAGTGGTAAATGTGGTAATTTTTAAGCAACAGCTTTCAGAGTGATGAAATTGTGTTCTGCTATATGAATNACCTTGGATCCAGAATGAGTGGTAAATGTGGTAATTTTTAAGCAACAGCTTTCAGAGTGATGAAATTGTGTTCTGCTGTATGAATAAAAGCAAAATTTGCTAGGGAATGTATAATTTGGCGTGTCTGTTCAGAAACTTGGTCCAGGTTAAGTCGCTACAAGTCGCAACCAAATCACATTACTTATTGTTGGTTGATGGCTGTCAGGAATATAGTTCAGCCATTTAATTGCCAAAATAGATTTCTGTTTTAAGTTCAGTTTTTGTTTACAATATCTTGCAAGAAGAAATCTGAAATGTTTATTTGTTGCATCATTTGTAGTTCTGGCAGTTCTTACATAGCTAAAATAACTAGATTAGCAAAATTTACTATTTTATGTAGTATTTATTTATTCTTTGTGATGACTTAAGGGATGTTGCCTGTTATAATGTGGAAATTATAAGACTGATTTAAAATGGTGCACATAAATTTTGAAAGCAGAATTGCAACTTGTTATAAGTTGATACTGATAAGTAGGTAAATCTATGATATTTGGCATTGCTCTAAATCAGTTGTATTGTGCAGTAAAAGCAGTTTATGCTGAGGAATNGTAGGTAAATCTATGATATTTGGCATTGCTCTAAATCAGTTGTATTGTGCAGTAAAAGCAGTTTATGCTGAGGAATGAAATGGCATGTTTGTCAGATACAAAAAAATTCCCAAATAGAAAATGTCAAGAAAGCAGTCTTTCATACCTGCAGCGTAATGTTAAAAGTGGCATGTTGTAATATTTGAGTATTGTTTAGTAGAATGCTAGAAAATGAAAATGTAACTCAAATAAAGATACTAAAGAAATATTTATGGTAGTAACTGAATTGATCTCGGTTACTTTGTTTTGCTTTCTGCCATGATTGTCAGTATTGGACGTGATATGTGGCACATGTGCTAAAGTTCTTCTGTGATGATAATGTTACCATCTGTATTTTTCTACTGCTAAATGAAGTGACTAATAGGCAGTGTCAGTTGTATGTGCTATGGTGTGTAGACTACTTTAATAAGATGGTGGGATGATGTGTTAAGAATAATACTTACAAGCAAGTGTTTCTGCTGTCTTATTGAAGGAGTGTGTTAATGACGATAGCCGTTTATTTTTTGTTCCATAAAATTGGTACTATTTTTTTAGAAATTTCCTGCACCCATTGATCAGATATTCTGCCTGAAAGCCGAAATATATTTAGAATAATCATTACGCTATGAAATAAATTGGATTTTTGATGATTCAATTGTTATTTGTGTTAAAATGTATTTTTCATTGGTTCATTTGCCAAAATATTGCATGCAATATTGGTTTTTGAATGCTATGTGAATACAATAAAACTCAGATTGACAAATAGTGCTATCAATAAGTGCAGTAATGAAAATAAGTGAATAATTTCTATATAAGGGATGATGCAGCCACTAATTACAGTAGAACCCGTTTATAAGGTTCCCGTTTAAAGGGTTTTCCCGCCTATAATGCACGATTTTTCTAGTCGGGAATGTTTCTCCATAGGAACAATAACAAACATTCCCGGAAATAATGTTTTCATTTTCCCGGGAATAATGCACATTGTGAAGGAAGCACACTGGGAAAGGAAAACTCAATGGAAAAGATGCTCAACTTACACTGCTTTTCAGACAAAGTTGTAGTTTTTATCCCAAGCTCCACCAGCTTGNCCACGAACAATTGTGCTTGTTTTGCATGTACAGTAATCTTTTGCTCGTATACTTATTTTATGATTTTGCAACCAGGTGATAAAATTTCTTAAAAGATTATGTATTTAAAAGAAATATTTGTTTTGTTCATTATGTAAAGTTGTGTGTTTATTACGGTGCATAATTTTATATCTTTTGGTGTCCAGATTCTTGAATTTTTGTGTTTCCCTCTTATAAGGTTTTCCTGCTTATAGTGTCACTTTCTTGTGGACCCATGAAGAACCTTATAAGAGGGTTCCACTGTACCACAAATGTTACTGGAATACTGGTCTAAGTCTCCCCGTGGAGTTTCATGTCACTGCTAAGTGCTGTGCATGTTTCTCACTGGGGTAGAGCAACTGGTAGTATTAGTTCCGGACTCCATGCCAGGGTCTGGACACCCCTGCTTGCCACACACACCTTCAGCAGATGTAAAAGATTGTTGTAAATGGGGTCTACAGAGGGATCTGTCCTAGTGTTAAATTCCTATTGGGTAGTATGTCTCCCCCCTGGAGTTTCATGTCACTGCTAAGTGACATGCTGGTTTCTAGTTGGGTAGAGCAATTGGTAATGTAGATACAGTAGAACTGCATTATTGTGAGTGGTCTATAGCATCACAAAGCCTTTTGCTATAGGGATTCTAACATTTGTAAACTCTTATTTTTAAAATGTTTAAAAACAAGTTGTATTGCAAATTGCATCCATCCATTTGCCATGCCTGGGTCAGTCTGTTAGTCTGTAGCTAGTCTGTAGCATGGCGTCACTTGCGTCGAGGAGGGTATGAAAAAAGGGGTATGCGGGATGAAGTAGATAGGGTGGAGGGAAATAGTAAGTACTGTTAATGTAGTAGGGGGTGGCGAGATGCTAGCAGACCACCAATTTGTGGCACCTTGTTAGTATAAAACAAATTCATCTTGTACATTAACTTTTGGCGATTGTGATACATTTGGACAATACTTTTAATTAAACAACTTGCGGTACTAAAAGTTACCTTTGGAGACTGACAATCCATGTCTGGCATGGAAACAAAGGCGGCCTGGAGGAATTTATCACTCACAACATGAATGAGAAAGGGTGGGGTGACAGGAGAAAAAGGAAGTGGGGCGAGACAGGTTTAACAAGGTTAAGGAGGGGGAAACAAGAGTGAGGAAGGGGTGAAAGTATAGTGCAGAGGGGTTCAGACAGGAGTCAAACTTTCGGTACCAGTGGGAAGTAGGGAGGGAAGTTCATGCAACTTACTTCCTCCAGCTGCTCCGAAAATTTGGGGGTTGGGAAGGAGAATGTAGGTGGAAGCAACGTCGCGACCCAGGATCTAAAAGGGCAGATACAACAAAAAAAATTGCGGGGCATGGTAAATATTGTTATAACTATAACACGTTAGTGGTAATTTATAACTTACTTCCTCCAGCTGCTCCGAAAATTTGGGGGTTGGGAAGGAGAATGTAGGTGGAAGCAACGTCGCGACCCAGGATCTAAAAGGGCAGATACAACAAAAAAAATTGCGGGGCATGGTAAATATTGTTATAACTATAACACGTTAGTGGTAATTTATAACTTACTTCCTCCAGCTGCTCCGAAAATTTGGGGGTTGGGAAGGAGAATGTAGGTGGAAGCAACGTCGCGACCCAGGATCTAAAAGGGCAGATACAACAAAAAAAATTGCGGGGCATGGTAAATATTGTTATAACTATAACACGTTAGTGGTAATTTATAACTTACTTCCTCCAGCTGCTCCGAAAATTTGGGGGTTGGGAAGGAGAATGTAGGTGGAAGCAACGTCGCGACCCAGGATCTAAAAGGGCAGATACAACAAAAAAAATTGCGGGGCATGGTAAATATTGTTATAACTATAACACGTTAGTGGTAATTTATAACTTACTTCCTCCAGCTGCTCCGAAAATTTGGGGGTTGGGAAGGAGAATGTAGGTGGAAGCAACGTCGCAACCCAGGATCTAATAGGGCAGATACAACAAAAAAAATTGCGGGGCATGGTAAATATTGTTATAACTATAACACGTTAGTGGTAATTTATAACTTACTTCCTCCAGCTGCTCCGAAAATTTGGGGGTTGGGAAGGAGAATGTAGGTGGAAGCAACGTCGCAACCCAGGATCTAATAGGGCAGATACAACAAAAAAAATTGCGGGGCATGGTAAATATTGTTATAACTATAACACGTTAGTGATAATTTATTTTGCCATTGTCTATGATCGTTATTATGTAGTTCCACTGTGTATGATATAAGAAAAGTTTGTGGATAAACAGGTAGATTAATTATAGCTTAATCAGCAATACATTCGACTAGTGTTGTAATTTGATTTCCCTGCTATTTAAAATAATTCAATTACTTAGTATATGTAATTTTTTTCTGTAAATTTAAATTCAAGGAAATTTAACTTTGCTGTCATTTATTTCTGTTGAAAAATTTGTGGTTAACATGTACACACTGGCCTACCATAACTTTCTCATATTTCTTTGCCCAAAGACAGTTTGCTAGAATTTTTTCTGGCTGGGCTTAGTATTTTGTTTCAAACCCCTAGGGCAAAGTTGCAATGTTGTGATACACAAATTAAAAAAACTTATTTATAAAAACAGTTTGCGGTTAAAACTTATAGATGTCTCAGTCCAATATTTGCAATCTCGCATGTTGGACCAAGATAGGGTATAATGGCTACAATACTCTTTGCACACAGCAGTCACGATGCGTTAAAGGTATTNCGCATGTTGGACCAAGATAGGGTATAATGGCTACAATACTCTTTGCACACAGCAGTCACGATGCGTTAAAGGTATTTATTCTTGCTGTGAAAGACAGATGTATCACAATATCGTTACTTGCCTAAATTGGTTGAAAAACATACAAACTTGATGTAATATAAAGTATTTTTCACATGAAGAGGAACTAATGCTTCCCTCCCCCTCCTTATTTCAGTCTCCAATCATGACCAGCGGCAGACTGCAACTGGTAGTCAGACTTCCATCAAGGATGTGTGCTGCTAGGGATTGCAAATCCCTGATTCCAGAAAAGAGACCAGCAGCCCTCGGCATGCACCCTTGGGCACTGCAAGCCGCAGCGGCACCACTGCCCAAGGACTGGGCACCAACCCTGGCCAACAGCAGCCACATGCAATACAGGTAAATCCCTTGGTAGTGTGCCAACTAGCATGTGGGGCAGTTTAGTCCATGACTAACTTGTGCCGTGCTGTAGTCATGTGCCTTATCTTATATATACTGGTCAGCAGTTAAAGCTAGTTGAATCGCCCACCACACCAAAACCTTGCCAGACTGACATCAGCTGCCAGATGTCACAAGTCTTAAAAATTTGTATAGAAAAGGAAAATTTTCAATTGTCAAATAGAGGAAATCAATCTGGAATAATTGTGAAAANGTCTTAAAAATTTGTATAGAAAAGGAAAATTTTCAATTGTCAAATAGAGGAAATCAATCTGGAATAATTGTGAAAATTCAATCCAAGCACGGACGATTCAAAAGTCTGTACCCACAGAAAATTTACTATGGTCCTGATAATATTCCTATGTAAATGGTGCGAAAAGATTTTTTGCTAATATATTGAATTTTTTCGTAGCATAACTGAAAATTGCATTCTCAGATCATTTAATAACTAAGGATTAAAAAAAGGATATGTATACACTAGTACCCATGGCGTATGAAGGTGGTACAGTACTGTATTTTATCGCATATAGGTCGCACATTTTATTAAAAAAAATTTATTGAAAACTGGGTGCGACATAAGTGACAAAAATTCCTCCAGTCCAGCACTAACTTTTCATTTACTCCGAATTCACGGCCCGCTGCTCAATTTCCAACGATTCCTTTAGATTCTTTTAAAATTTTTTTTTTCTGTTAAGGATTGCGAAAGGAATTACGTAACTGAGATATTCAAATGCCTTTCTATATTTTGCATGTTTATTTAAAACTTATTACGTTAAACTGCAGAAATAATGGTTAGGTTTTTGCTTTTAACATAAATCGTTAGAAATACTTGAAATATATAAAAAGAAAGCTTGATAAAATTTTTGTTGTAAAAATATCACTTAAATTACATCTTGATAAGTTATTTCTTTTTCCCAATAAATATATACACTCCAGCAGTCAAGGCTGCATCTTGAGCGCTATATCAGAACATTCCAGACAAACTATGTCCAACAAACTTGCGGCGAAGTGTGTCTGCGCTGTGCGCTTGGCAACACCGCTTGCTTGCAAAGACACAGCTGCCACACGACCTTCACCAAGGTCGCGTCATCAGCCACCCTTGGCGCAGGCCGTATTGTACATGATTTACAATAACGATGAGCGCGACCTATAAACGATAAATATTTTTTTTTATAACCCTTTGAAAATAATGGTGCGACCTATATGCGCAGGCGACTTATATGCGATAAAATACGGTACATTATGTACACATGCACAAGTAATACTATTAAATAACGCAAATAAAACAAATTTTGAACGTATTATTTTTGCATATGTCAAACTGCCGTGCGTTTAGTCATGTTTATGTGATTTGCCACTTAACCAGTTTTTGTCACAATGTTGAACTCTACTCTTGCTTTGTTACAAGAAATAAATAACAATAGTTGTCGGACTACACTTGTTTAGAGCATGAATTACAAAAAAGAGCCGTAAAATGTGGAAATACAGTAAATTTCAATGAGATGTGCTGTAGGAAGTTTTATTAGATGTTCAGCAAGGAATTGCAATAATTACGGTGGCAGCCATGCTTGTAGACCAGCAGAGCAACAAGAAACTAAGGTGCCATGTTTTTGAGATTGTTTTGCAATGCACTGTTGCCAACATTGCTCACTGGTTTTCTGAAAAAAATTCCAGTTTCCAGATTGTGTAAATAGTGGATTTTTATGTCTGAATATTTTCGAATCTAATTTTATATCTTTCAAATAACATGCAAATAATTTCGAAGTAAGGTACCTACCTGTAAAAATTAGTTTTGATAAAATTTCTTTGATTACATGACTGTTACCACACCAATAAGGAAGTGCAGTAAACTGCAGTGGGGGTGGGGGAGTGTTGAATCCTGGAAAACTGACAAAAGAACTGCCTTTGTCAAGGCTGGAAAGGCAGAGCATGTCAACTGAGGAGAAAAGTTACCTCCTAATATTGTCAAACCTCCTTTTGCCTGGCAAAGTGCAGCAACTACTTGGCATAGACTAAATGTTGGAAGTCCCCAGCAGAAATATTAAGCCATGCTGCCTCTATCGATGTCCATAGTTGCGGAAGTGTTGCCGGTGCAGGAGGTTGTGCATGAACTGACTTTCTCGATTATGACCCATAAATGTACAATGGGATTCATGTTGGGCAATCTTGGTGGCCAAATCATTTGTTGGAATTGTCCAGAATGTTGAGGCCCAGTGACATGGTGCATTGTGGCTACAAGTTTGTCTCAAAGTAGCTGAACATAACCCTTTCCAGTCCATGACCGGTTCAGTTGGACCAGAGGACCCTGTTCATTCCATGTAAAATCAGCACCCTATTATGGAGCCACCACCAGCTTGCAGTTCCTTGTTGACAACTTGGGTCCATGGATTTGTGGGGTCTGTACAACACTCAAATCGGGACTCATCTAACCATGCCACAGTTTTCCAGTTGTCTAGGGTCCAACCGATATGGTGACAAGCCCTGGAGAGGTATTGCAGGCAATGTCGTGCTGTTAGTAAAGGCACTAGTCTGTCTTCTGCTTGCATAGCCCAGCACAGCCAAAGTTCACCGCACTGTCCTAACGGACACGTCTGTTTTATGTCCTACATTAATTCCTTTGGTTATTTCACGCAGTTTTGCTTGTGTTAACACTGACAATTCTGCGCACACACAGTTGGTCTCTTGTCATTAAGTGCAGGTGGTCGGCCACTGCATTGTCCATGGTGGGAGGTTATGCCTGAAATTAGGTATTCTCGAAATGTTGGATTCCCTAACCATTTCTGAAATGGAATGTCCCATGCGTCTACAAACTACCATTCCGCATTCAAAGTCTGTTAATTCCAGCCGTGCGGCCATAATCACTCTGAAAACCTTGTCACATGAATCACTGGACTACAAATGAATGCCCAACCAATGCACTGCCCATTTATGAATTTTGTATGTGATACTACTGCCATCTGTATATTTGCATATTGCTATCCCATGACTTTGTCACCTCTGTATAATTAGCTTTGTGCCTGTATGGTGCTTAATGAAAGTTCACTTGCAGGACTTTTTACAAATATAATTTCTGCATAAAATTAAAACTAGTATAGAAACTGTTTGGTATTTCTTTGGCAGATTTTTACACATTTGGTTTAAGTGATTATTCAAATGCACTGTAAAACATTCTATGAGAATCTTCAATAGTAATGTTTATGCATTATGCAATGTTTAACTGCAAGCTGTGTTGTGTGTTAAAGTACATGTTACAGTGCATTGGAATGAAATCTATTTCTTTGCCCGCGAGCATTTAGATAATACTATTGTAAACAGACATGCTCTTCTAATGGCCATTGGTTTGCCATGTGTAGACATGTAAGAAATATCAAGGAAGTTACTACAGGGTTCCAAAAATTTTNCTACAGGGTCCCAAAAATTTTGTTATGCAGTTTGTATAACGAAGAACTGTGCTGTGAAAGGGTTACGTAGCTTGAGAAAGCAGAGTAATAAAGATAGGGCTTCTATTTATTGGTTGTTGCACCTCTGGGCTCGACTAAAGCGCAAACACCACCTATGCATAATTCGACTTCTTCATTACCGTTTCCTAATAAACATAAATTGAGTGTTTGTGTAAAATTTTGTATTTTAATGATTAAGTTTTGCCAGAATGTTCTAGAGTTACTGTTACAAAATTTGGATTGTAAGATCAGGAGTGTACTGTAAAAATTGCTAAAATTGTCAAAATAAAATTCTTTTTTAATCTTAAATTAAATTTCAAGGTGGGTTTTATAGATATTTTATTGTAGTAGTGCAGATATGTGATGACTAAACTTTACCGTATTCTAGAGTCTCTTGAAGATACACGAGGCATTTGTCTGATACCCTTCAGAAACATTTTGATGACTGTTTTAACTTCTACACAAATTTTCACAAGTTTTCTTTCTTTTATCAGGTTGGAGATGAGCTGCTGTGATACTGACCACAGTTACTGGTATGTAGTCTTATTAGTACATAATTACATTTTTTTATTAATGATTCTTGGTTAATGAATTTGCACTCTTGTTTGAAAAATGGTAAGACACACTTGGCCTAGTGACCCATCATTCCTAGCTGCATGGCTCAGATTTGGTGTGCAGTATTCTCGTGCTTATTAATATGCATCACTTTTATTTGGGACGCCTCTTTTGTACAAATTTTTGGGAACCGCTAAAGATACATACAAACTTTAATGAAAGATTTGCTGTGAACCTACTAAAGAAGCAAGTTCTACGGACTCTACCCCTTATGCAGTACAGCAAGGGAGTGAGGTGTTTACCCATCAGCTCACAGTATAGTGTGTTGCTGGCTTGTGCAATTCTCTTTGCGCAGGTCTGAAGAGTACTAGAAAAATCAAGCTCTAGCTGAATACCTGCTTGTAGCTAGTTTCGCTAAAATTGTATTTTTATTGCTCAAAAAATTGAGTTTTGAAATTAATGTTGGATAATCCAGCCTGAGACCTGTGAGGCCGTTTTACTGGTAACTTAAGAAAACTAGAATTTGTGAGATTATCTTGTTTAATCTAAAATTCATTTATTTGTCTTTTTACTAATATCTGCCCTTTTTAGTTGGTTTTCAATAACCTATGATTTTAATTTGTGCTCACATTCTCATACGGATTCATTTTGTTTTTGCTTTTTTTGTGAACGTGTCTTTTGCCACTTGTAACGTTACAGTATTTGCGATTAATTGTTTGCACATTGTCCGAGACAGAATCCTTCACTTGAAAACTCTGCGGTCCTGTTGAAATCGGTTAACCATTTTTAAATGTTTTACAATTGTGTGAAACATCACTGTCTACCACCACACAATTTTAACATCTATCAATACTGATCTTGCCTCTGATATACGGGAATTTATTGAAAGTCACTAACAATTGATTGTAAATAGACAACCTTTGATTCACCAAAATACTCTCATTTTAATTTTAGAATAAAATGATTTTTCACTAGCATCACCTTTTTTGTGAAACACTAGACTTTACACTTGTGGAATATCCATTAATAATATATACACGACTTTTATAATGGGTACTTTCATGTGCATGCACAGTGGAATGTAAACATTGCCATGTGGCAATGTTTGTTTACCTTTGGTGGAAGGCCATGATGGGATAAGTTTTCCATAATATGTAGTATTGCAACATGGACATAGATGATTTCACAGGGCTGTTTGAACTGACATTTTTTTGTTAAGGAAGCGAGGCATAAACTGATCTGGGGTGCATTATTCATTAACATATCACTTTGAAAGAAAAACGTAGCTTTGAACGGTCTAATTTGCTGCACCAGGGTCATTACCTACTACATGTTAATTTCTTTTCCATAATTGTTTTACATGGGTGTGCAGAGATGCCAGGTAGTACAGATTTTCTGTAGTTTTATAATATTTTTGTAGCCTAGTTACGGAGATATGGATGCCAACTAAAATATATGGGTTTTTAAATTTTCATACAAAACAAATTCCCTGAGTGTTTTCTAAATTATACTTTCAGCGTTTCCAGGTGCCTTGAAAGTGTTTAGAATGCATTAAGGNATTGTAAACAGACATGCTCTTCTAATGGCCATTGGTTTGCCATGTGTAGACATGTAAGAAATATCAAGGAAGTTACCACAGGGTTCCAAAAATTTTGTTATGCAGTTTGTATAACGAAGAACTGTGCTGTGAAAGGGTTACGTAGCTTGAGAAAGCAGAGTAATCAAGATACGGCTTCTATTTATTGGTTGTTGCACCTCTGGGCTCGACTAAAGCGCAAACACCACCTATGCATAATTCGACTTCTTCATTACCGTTTCCTAATAAACATAAATTGAGTGTTTGTGTAAAATTTTGTATTTTAATGATTAAGTTTTGCCAGAATGTTCTAGAGTTACTGTTACAAAATTTGGATTGTAAGATCAGGAGTGTACTGTAAAAATTGTCAAAATAAAATTCTTTTTTAATCTTAAATTAAATTTCAAGGTGGGTTTTATAGATATTTTATTGTAGTAGTGCAGATATGTGATGACTAAACTTTACCGTATTCTAGAGTCTCTTGAAGATACACGAGGCATTTGTCTGATACCCTTCAGAAACATTTTGATGACTGTTTTAACTTCTACACAAATTTTCACAAGTTTTCTTTCTTTTATCAGGTTGGAGATGAGCTGCTGTGATACTGACCACAGTTACTGGTATGTAGTCTTATTAGTACATAATTACATTTTTTTATTAATGATTCTTGGTTAATGAATTTGCACTCTTGTTTGAAAAGTGGTAAGACACACTTGGCCTAGTGACCCATCATTCCTAGCTGCATGGCTCAGATTTGGTGTGCAGTATTCTTGTGCTTAATATGCATCACTTTCATTTGGGATGCCTCTTTTGTACAAATTTTTGGGAACTGCTAAAGATACATACAAACTTTAATGAAAGATTTGCTGTGAACCTACTGAAGAAGCAAGTTCTACGGACTCTACCCCTTATGCAGTACAGCAAGGGAGTGAGGTGTTTACCCATCAGCTCACACTATAGTGTGTTGCTGGCTTGTGCAATTCTCTTTGCGCAGGTCTGAAGAGTACTAGAAAAATCAAGCTCTAGCTGAATACCTGCTTGTAGCTAGTTTCGCTAAAATTGTACTTTTATTGCTCAAAAAATTGAGTTTTGAAATTAATGTTGGATAATTCAGCCCGAGACCTGTGAGGCCGTTTTACTGGTAACTTAAGAAAACTAGAATTTGTGAGATTATCTTGTTTAATCTAAAATTCATTTATTTGTCTTTTTACTAATATCTGCTCTTTATTTGGTTTTCAATAACCTATGATTTGAATTTGTGCTCACATTCTCATATGGATTCATTTTGTTTTTGCTTTTTTTGTGAACGTGTCTTTTGCCACTTGTAACGTTGCAGTATTTGCGATTAATTGTTTGCACATTGTCCGAGACAGAATCCTTCACTTGAAAACTCTGCGGTCCTGTTGAAATCAGTTAACCATTTTTAAATGTTTTACAATTGTGCGAAACATCACTGTCTACCACCACACCATTTTAACATCTATCAATACTGATCTTGCCTTTGATATACGGGAATTTATTGAAAGTCACTAACAATTGATTGTAAATAGACAACCTTTGATTCACCAAAATACTCTCATTTTAATTTTAGAATAAAATGATTTTTCACTAGCATCACCTTTTTTGTGAAACACTAGACTTTACACTTGTGGAATATCCATTAATAATATATACAAGACTTTTATAATGGGTACTTTCATGTGCATGCACAGTGGAATGTAAACATTGCCATGTGACAATGTTTGTTTACCTTTGGTGGAAGGCCATGATGGGGTAAGTTTTCCATAATATGTAGTATTGCAACATGGACATAGATGATTTCACAGGGCTGTTTGAACTGACCTTTTTTTGTTAAGGAAGCGAGGCAAACTGATCTGGGGTGCATTATTCATTATCATATCACTTTGAAAGAAAAATGTAGCTTTGAACGGTCTAATTTGCTGCACCAGGGTTTTATAAGATTTTTGTAGCCTAGTTATGGAGATATGGATGCCAACTAAAATATATGGGTTTTTAAATTTTCATACAAAATAAATTCCCTGAGTGTTTTCTAAATTATACTTTCAGAGTTTCCAGGTGCCTTGAAAGTGTTTAGAATGCATTAAGGGCCCTTAAAATTTCTGAAGTGTTCAGGTGCGTGGTATTTATTCATGACAAATTTAAAGTGGTGTGCAGCCATTATGTATGGATAGTTTCTATTGATCTTTGTCTTTTTTCGAGTGTGTACAGTAGTAGGCCTGCATGTTTGTTCCATATAAAATTATCTGCAGTTGTGATGCGACTGGTGTTTTTGTTCTGGTAAGACGTTCAGCATTGCCAAACTTAAGAAAATTCTAGTACGCATGAGAATGTAAGGATTGTGTAGTGTAAGATATCTGATTTCATACAGTACACTTTTGTAAGAGACTTTTGAAAACCTGTGCCATCAAGAATTACAAAAATAGTTGCTCGTTAATTGTGAACAGAGTTTTTGTGGCTGTAGAAGTTAAAATTACTCCCCTATCATGTGAGAAAAATATTCCTTAATAGTCCTCTTTGGTTGCATTTGGTTTGTCGTTATCCTTTAGTACCTTGTTATGTAAATTTTGGGCCCTTGAAAGTTTTGGAAAAAGTGTTTAAAGTGCTTTAAATTTTTTAGCTAAAAAGATTGGCAACTTGTTTTAGTGTTAAAATCAGTATCTTGGTGGAGTGCGAAATTGGAGATGTTGGTGTAATTTATTGTGTGTGTGAAATAAATTGTTCAAAATTAGTAAAGAAATGTAATATGGGTGTAATATTGTCGCATCCCGAGTGAGACAGTGGTTTTGTAATAATGGTTATTTTGAAAGTATGCTTTAAAGATGTGATGAAATTTTTTTTCAGTATAAGCAAAAACTTATTTTCTAGCTATTTTACTTTTCCATTCTATCGGTTAATTGGAAAGGAAATGATTAAACTATAGTTTTCTGAGTAAAATCATTCGAAATAAAATGTATTGTTGAAGCATTGGATTTTAAGGTGTAGTTAAAAGTTTGATATTGAAGTAATTAAGAATATTTGACACACTTAGACGAATGTTGTGTTTTCCAAGTCATGTGTGTCTGTGGACGGCATAGTGGTTAGTACTAGTCTAAGGTGATCTCTGTGCAACTTACGTTACGCTCTGATTTTGGCATGTGAAATTAGTTGGGATATTCTCTCCCTCAAGGTACACTAAAACTATTGGTGTCGTCCGAACTCTCAACTCAAATTACATGGAACTGACTTAGCAGGCTAGCTTTTCTAGTACCTACATACTTATTAGGTGCAGTGTGAGCTAAAATGATTTACTGGCTACCAATATAAGAATTGCAAAGTGAATGAAAGGATATGCAAGTGTTAAACATAAGCTTTCAAGTTTGCCAAATTAAAATTTTTTTATTGTTTTAATATATTTGTCAGATAGCTATATGGAGGTGTGGTTGCGGAATCTTTGGTCGTATACCATTCTTATGTGGAAATAGTGGAACCATGTGATAACTAGTAAAATATGGCAAAATTCTCTAGCTAATTGTAGTTGTAGTGAACTGTACCATCCTCCTCAATTATTTTGTTGTCGTATTTACCCTTGTAAATCCTGGGTTTAACTAATGCAGTAAATTACACTTGTGCAGTGGCAAGTTAATGCAAAATATCAACGACTTCTGGGTGGCATTCTGCAACAACTGTCAGGGTCAGGTGTGACCTTGCTTCCTCCATTCTTCCCATCTTCCCTAGTTTGTGGAAGAGGCATGAGAGTTTGTTACCCACCAATCTGTCTGCTACTTCATTCTCTCAACCACAAAGCCTGAAGATAACAGACCGCCCCTTCCTACTTCGCTCTCAGCTAGCTATTCTCCTGTCTTGCCCTTTGATTGTTTTGTGGTACTCCTACGAGATGGTTTGTACCGAGAAATAATTCAATTTTTGAATGAACTAAATGTAATGTTGCAGTTCGTACCAATGCGGGAAATGCTCATTACACAGATGTTTTAGTATTTTTTATATAATGAACTACACTAGAGGGGTGATTTTAGGCCACCTACATTTGGAAACCTTACATCTGATTTTGAAGTTTATTGCAATGCCAAGTTTTGTTTTTATTTAAACTTACCAAAATAATAAATAAAGTAAATTTATCGGATGTTGCATCGATCTGAGTATATATCGGTCCTGTTGCCTTCTATTTCTTGGACGTAATAGTTTTTAAACTGGTTGTTTATGCAAACGTCTAGTAGTTGGATGTGAAATATGTTACGCTGCCATTTATCTCTGCTTTGTGGTGCAGTCTTCCTAGCACATCAGAGGCATGGTGCAAGTGTGGCCTGCTACTTCAACACACCTGTTAAGGGGAAGCGATTAAGTTTCAACCAGTGTGATGACCTTGTACTAGCACAGGCATGCCCTTCCTGCCTTTTCCTTCCACCCCTTAAATGCCTTCGAGAGGGGAATCTGTTGTCTACCAAAGATATGTGCTTACCTTCACAGGCTGGCCGCAGGGCAAATTGCTACTGTCGAACTTAGAAATTTGGTCAATATTATCTGTTGCTAAAAATAGGCTATTCTATCACTAGTATTTCATACGAACTGGCGTAAAATCACGATTGTTTTTATAACATAGTATTAATTTAACTCTATGGACAGTATATTTGCATATAACATGTCTAGAAGCATGTACTAAACACCCCCTTGTAAACCAAAAATTGTTGTGGAAGTAATTATATTTCACATCAAAACCCCGTTTGCCACGTGTGCAATGTTATCAACATGAAGTGGTGGGAGGTGTATATTGTATTGCCTCATGCATGCAGTAAAAACTCAAATCTGCATGCTCTCAGCTGATAGTGTGTGCAGGGCATTGATAATTTGCCTAGCAGTGTTTGAAAGTTCTAGGTCAGCTTGCATTTGCTGTGGGGTACCATATGTATATCTCAATGAGTTGCAGTGATATTTTTATGTATTATTTACAGTAATGGTAATACAGTCTGGTTTTTAAAATGCATTGCTGGGACACTNTTGCGGTGATATTTTTATGTATTATTTACAGTAATGGTAATACAGTCTGGTTTTTAAAATGCATTGCTGGGACACTCTTTCAAATAAGTTTGACCTGGGATTTCAAAATTCCTGGTTTTTCAAATAGTTTATTAATTTGGTTACAATTATATTTTGAGTTGGATTTCTTGCTATTCATGTAATGTCTATTTAGTTTTTATGATGACTTTTGACAAGCATATGTCTGAATACCTTTGTGGATGATTTTTTTCTGATTGAACACAGTTGTTTATTTAATCTAAATGAAGTATTCTCTAATATTACTTAATAGTTTTTTGTATTTTGTTTGCAGTTCTGAAGTTGGTTGAAATTCAATTGGCTACACTTCAATTGGCTGTGTGCATAAGGTAGGCAGTAAAAATTTTTCTTGTGCAAACTAGTCTCTTGCAGTATTTGATGTTTATGTGCTGTTTTCAGCTTACAATAGTTTTAAATTGTATAACTTTGTTCAAGTTTTTCTATTTTTCACATTCCTGCATTTTGCAACATTTTTTTCCTCAGTTGCTTGGACAGTTTAAAAATGGAATTTTTACCATAGCTAGTAATGTTCACATCTTCGTCTGAATCGTTTGGTGCAAAATTATCAGGTGGACCATAGCATCAAGTAATGCATGATGATGTGCATCCTGGATGCTTGTTCAGTCATCTACTTGTAATTTTCAGGACTATGTCAAACATCCTGATATTTAAAGTGTAAACTATTTTCTGTATCTATTTGTGGACTATTGCATTGTTAATGTCTACGAGGGAAATTTAATTTGTCAGGCTGATGAGCTGCAATGAATTGCAACCATTTAATTTGAAATAATTCAAATATTCCATGCAATATTTCTGTATGTTTTTGGAATTAATATCAAGTACGTATGGAAATCCTGGCTGGAAAGTGGTGACAACGTGAAAAGAACCAAGGTTTTGAATTTGATTTTCATTTGGATACGGATACAGTTTGATTGTGCATTTTACTTTGGACATCTATACATTACTATTTTATCGGAATTGTTCACAATTCATGTTTAAATTGCTGATATAACCATTATTTTGCCTTAAGAATTTAAGATTCAGTTTTCATCTTGCCATAATTGGAGAGAATTAACGCACTATTTTGTTATAACCATTTAAAAATTGACTTTCACTAAACTACCTAACTGGCTGTGTTTATTTTTAAAGCAATATTAGGCACATTTGGTATAATTGTTTACAAAACATGTATACAACAAAACAATAGTAACCGCCATTTACGTTTACTGAATTTTATCTTTGGAGCCAAGCTTGCCGCGTGAACAACCTTAACATTTAGTCAGTCTTATCACACATCAATAATTAATATTTACAATTACCTCAATAAATATTTTGTCTTGGTAGTTTCATGTTCAACTGTGAACCTGCAATGCATTAAAAAAAATTATGTAATCTTGTATTGTTCGTAACATGCTGTACATCACTGTCGTCGCCGTTGGTTTGTTTGCTGTTGTAGTTAAGACAGTGTTGGGTTAGGGAATGAATGTGGTGAAATTATTTAAGTTGTCCCCAAAAATCCAATGCAATGGCTGGAAGGAAACTTGACGTGTGGAATTTTTTTACCTTAAACAACACGTAAGAATGTTTGCAATATTTGCACATGTTTGGTTTTGAAATATTGTTAATCATATAGTTTTTATATTACCATAATCTTGAAATGGCACCTTGAGTGTATGCACCCTTTGAAGTGGAAGCTTTATATTACAAGTGTCCTAGGTCTGTTGTACAACTCTGACCACAACACAACTTTCTGCCAGAGAAAATGCATTTCAGATAACTATTGTGTGGCTACTTGTTCATCTAGCCCTGATGTAAACAGGTTTAAACCGAAATTTCATAACGTGTATGAATGAATGGCAAAAGTAAAGTAAACCTTATCCATCACATGCTTACACTGTGAACATAAATACTCATTGGAAAAATCATTTGCACTTAGTATTGTGTAAAGCAAAGGTAGGTTGAATCCACAAATACTTACTTTGTAAACATGTGTGGATATGTAATTAAATACTTTGTTGTGAATTGGTTTGGTGACAAGATATAAATGACTGAATCTGAAACAGTTTGCATTATTCGTGGCAAAATGAAAACATTTCTGGGAATGTTTATTCTTATTGCAAAATGTTAGGTCCAGAACAATCCTGCATTGTAGTTGGGAAAACCCTTTAAATGGGAACCTAATGAGCAGGTTCTATTGTTAAGCTTTTGCTTCAGAGCATGACAACCATTTAGTGGGTTATCAGTTTCTTGTACTTCACTTAATTTCTTAAAATGGTACCGTCTTATCACACTAGAAGCATAGAATAAGTTTTTGCTGTAGTGAATAGTGTAGCCAAAATGATGCAGTCTGTAAACGCGATTTTATATTTAATTTTGTCAGCAGTAATTTGAACTGCAACTTTGGTCGCTGATGTGATGAGTCTAGTCTCGTTCGTATGAAGATTGTCATTTTATGGTAGTCTCTGATTACATCTTATTACTGATCAGCTGCCCTTATATTTTGTGGCATTCAAACAATTTGTGATTAATTAGCCTATGTGGGTGCTTGTCATCTGTTAAGTGGAACATTTTTGCAGTGTTTGTGTAAACAAGAGCTTGGGAGATTGAGATGCTGCATATAACTAATTTGGAGTATAAAATTTAGAAATTTGAAATGGTAATTCTGACTTGTGAGTTTGACTAGCAGAGGTGTGTGTTCCAGATGTGTTTGCAGCACTGCAGTGAAGAGGTTTTGACATGCTGGGGTGAGTACTGGTACAAATTTTATTGCTGTAGCAAATTATTTCTTGGGCATTATTGAGATCTGAAAAATTATTGGGTAAAAGGTTGCAAATTTCTTAGGTATGGAAAATGCAATTGGCATGCAAAATGGTTATTTGGGTGATATTTCTATAATATACTTTATTATACATTGTTTTAAATAATTTTTTCAAGTCTCGTACACACATATATACTACTAAATTCCAATACAAAGACAAGTAGGATTAAACATGGTTCTCACCCATGGAAAATGGCATTATCAGGAAACTTTTTGGGTCAGGGAAGATGTACGTAATTTGCTACTGTGCAAAATGTATTGGCTGTGCAAATACGTTAGGTAATGTAATTACGAACATGTTTTAAATATAAGCTTTCAGTTTAACTTGCAATAATACATCTTTCCCAAGTGACAGGTCTATACATAAATATCAATATTTGTGTGTTTGTAATAAGTACTTGTGTGGTGTCAATAGCGTGTTATTTAGATTAGACTAGTTAAGTGTGGGCAGTCAATGGAATATGGATAAATTTTGCTTAGCTAACAAGTGATAATGCACGGTACAGGATGGCAGTGATGATACTTACCGCCCCAGTCTGACAGCTCTGACGAATGGTGATTCTGAGCTGTCCTGTGTTTCCTTGTTATTGCATGCATTGGTGTCTTAAATTTTAAAAGGTTTTCACATTGGTCCTGGTGATACAGGTGTGCTGTGCTGTTTGTTAGTCAGTGGTCTGAGTTCTAACATAGATCTCTGGGCACTGTACAAAGGACTGGAGGTAACCCACTACTTAGTGCAGTTACCACTACTAGTTAAATTCTGGTCCCACATGCTTGCCAGGTTGCAAGATCTTTTGTGGTTTCTGGGAAGGGGAGGTTGTTGAGAACTTTAGTTCAATGGTTCCACAAGAAAGGGACTATTAAGGAGGGTTGTTAGTTCAGGGGTCATACATTCAAGAGTTGACAGCAATTTCCCATCTTTATTCAGATAATGCTTACTGGGCAAGAAGGTAGATATGTTGTCCTGTAGGAAAGTGGCAGATGAGCCTACATGCACACCTTGTGCTATCAGCAACACTGTAAGTCTTGTTCTCAGATGGCTAGCGAGTCATGTGGCCAGTTGCACAGCATGGTGTCGTTAACTGAAGTGGCCTGGTTAGCATGTCAGATGACTGAAGGTATGCTGTGAATGCAGGCTTAACTTATAAATTTCGCAAGTCGAGTATGTGTAACTGCACACATTGGGCCGGTGAAAGGGCCACTAAATAGCCACACCCATTCACACGTAGCTGTTGGCTCACATTACAGTACATTTATTGCTGCAGTGCAACTTTCTTACGTAGGTGTAGAGTACAAATGTACCAACTTGATGTGATTTTAACTAATTTTTGCTGCAACAAAGGCTGCGGACACTTGCTTAACATTGAAGTGTTGACGTATCTTGGTCGTGGAGGCTTCCACATGGCTGATTAGGGACCCTATTTGGTTCAGTCAATATTTGTGGCATCCACAATGCTTAGAGTAAAGATTCAAACATAGGTAGTATTCTTTCATGCCAATTAATATGTTCGCAATGTTTACACAGAACCATGTATTCCATCACTTGCTTTACTCCTGTAGGGTTTTCTAACCAGTCGTAAACTCCATTTTTGTGGTGTAATCATGACTGGTGTATTTGCTTTGCTGTTTTGTGCAGGTTATCTATATTGTTGACATACTGCACTAATCAAACCCGTACTGCCAAAAAAAATTTTAATGCTGGGTAATCATTAATGAGGTTTTGTTCAGGATATGCCAAGATCTTTGAACTGTTTTCACAGCAGCAATTGCACTATTAAAATTTATTTTAGGGTGGACAATAGGTGTGTAATTGTTAATGTTGCTTGTATCAGTGATGTGATAAAGTTATCCCTGGCTGAGGTCCTTGATGAAGAACATTATTCTGAGATACTATTGGCAAGTGTGTGCTTGCTACATAAGCTGATGTGCCCATGCCAGTTGTCCTGACTGTTGTCTCTGGTTGCAGGCAGTGTGGCTGCCCTGCAAGGTGAACCTGACCACTCAGGTATGGTGTAGTTCTAATAATTTAATTTTTTGTTTTACATTTTTTATATGCTGTGCTTGATGTATTTTATTCATTTTAGGTCTCCCTGCCCTATATATAATTCAAATTATCATGGACCTGCGGACTAGTGGAAAAGTACAATTTACACGTAATGTAAATAATTAAGTTCAATGTGTTGCTTTTGACCATTAATTAATAAGGTTCCTGTTGTAGGTTTATGTAATTAATGCTGTTGGGGTGGTGACATCACCATTATTATTTAGAGATTTGTATTTTATTTTGGCTATTCATGCTGTGCATACTGCTATGAGAAATTTTCTACTAAGAAGCAAGTGGTGGTTTTGCGAGATGAAAGTGCAATTTATTTAGTCAGACTAGTGTGTTTCTTTAATGTTTGCGATGCTAAAGTGCAGATTAAACTCCCACAGAAATATTAGCCCTTACGAAACGAAACCACTTTTCCTATCAACAGATAGAGTTGATTACAATTTAACATTTTCTTTTTAGATTTTGTATTGTGCCAACTGACAATTTACTGGCAGGTGCGTACTATTTCATGAGGACTTTTGTAAGTAATTCATTCACAATTATAAAATAAGTGACTTAAATGAGCAGAGAAAAATTAACAAATATACCTTAGTTTTTGGACAATCCAAAATTTCAACAGGTTTTTTTGTTGGGCTCTTACAAAATTATAGTGTTTGAATTTTTTACTATACATTCTCTGTAAATGACAGGTTTCAATTCAGTTAGTTGGAAGAATAAGAGTAAACTAAGCTCAATTTACAAATATTCTCGTAAGTGCATTTAAATGCATTTTTGACTGCTGTGCTGCAGAGTTGTTGGATAAAACATGCTACGAATGTAAACTCAGGGGTGCTTGGTAGGTGTGAACATTAAAACAGCAGGGTTTCCTATTGAGCAAATAAAATTGCAGGACCATTGACTGGATGGTCAACTAAAAGTGACGCATAATCACTTGTCACTATTTATGTCTGTTAACATACTTAACGGAAAGTAAAACACGGTTTTGTTTATGGTCATAAATCGAAGAAATTTTCTAACACTGCATACATTATTTGTATTCCAATGTGCAAAACCCACACAAAGGTTTAAAGCAAATGTACTTTTCGTAAATTGCATCTATAAGCCTCAAAATTGTAATTTTTTTGTGTATGTGGAAATTTGCATTTATTTATAGTGCTAAATTTTTGACTACAGAAAATTTCATCTTAATGTGTTAATTTACATTCTGATTTCCCATCAAATATTCTCCAGCTGTGTGTATTCTATGGTCGCCAAAGCCTTGTTATAATTTCTGCTACCTTGACAAACACTTTTGTTTGTTGGTTATTATATTTTTAAACTGTGTACTTAAAAAAAATTATGAAATGGTGTGTTAAAGAATACTACAAAATGTGATTAACACTAAAAACTAACTAGTTGCTGCAACAAAGACTGTATTCGGTTGGTAAACAGTAAGAGTATTCCTAATCTCAATCACAAAACATGATTTAAACATTCATTGTGCATGTGCATTTTTTGAGAGCCAAAACAGATCATTTTTAAGTCATTCCATAAATATTGGATTAGTTCAGTTGCAAGTGGAGGTCGGTGTAAATTTTCAGAATAGGTTTGTTTGAACTGAAGCATGAAAAATCGCTTTATACGAACTAAAATGCTATTATTCATGTAATTTTTAATTTTATCACATGTTTTTTCAAATGTGTACATATTGGAAAATGAGCACGTGTTAGTTATGAGTGATGATATTGAAAAAAAAAGTCCATCGGCAACACAGCTAAGGAAATTTGAATGTCGTAGTTATGCGAATTTTAAACTAATGGTGGTTCATATGCAAGAGTATAATTGTGCTGCAGTTGTGATATTTCTCCATTACTGAAGACATTTGCGTGACTATCATTCTACTGGGAGTCTGATTCAAGTAAAAATTAATTGGTGCAGAATTTTTTTTATTGCTGCATTATATTTTTTGTATATTAGGTTTGATTGCTGGTAAACCTTTACCTTTTTTACTTGTAAAAAAATGATTCTATGCAATGAAGCATTAACAATAGCATGCAGGAATTGAAGCTGCACAGGAACTCTTAGTGATAATGTATTGCAATTCGGGTCAGTACCTAGTTTGTATGCAATTCTGCGACATTTTCTTCTGAGCTATTGTTTCCTTAGTAGGTGCAGTGTGGTCATTGTGTACTCCTTGTAGTAACATAAATGGTCGTACATGTTGCTTTTTGCTGCCGATGATTATACAAACAACCGCTCTAGTCAACCTGATGATGGTGATGTGCTCTTTCTAATGAGGCAGCGTAGAGCTCCAGAGAATTAGGTATGCAGCATAGTTTGGGTGGAAATAAATACTTGCATGGTGTTTAGTATCATGGATTACTTGCAAATGTTAAGGGAATTTTCATAGTTGTGGAGGAAATTATACAAGAGATATATTTAATTAAATTAATATTGTTTTCTGGGAATCTAGTTAATTTGTATTTTGCAATATTTTATATTTCTTCTATGTAGGAAAACCATAGATGGCAATGTAATTACCTTGTGTGTAATATTAACTATTAATGTATATTTTCTTTCTAANTATGTAGGAAAACCATAGATGGCAATGTAATTACCTTGTGTGTAATATTAACTATTAATGTATATTTTCTTTCTAATACATCAGGCACTATTCGATGTAAAAAATGTACAACTGAGCTGATATGGTTTTTGAGCCTTTTCTGGTATTGTCAATACAAACTCAACAGTATTGCAGATACCAATACTGCCTGGGCAAAAAAAATTATTTAATGTTTCAGAAAGTTAGAAACTTTGTAAAACATTTATTTGCAGAAATTTAATATTGAGATAAATAAATATCTGGGAACCACTGTCTAGCTGGCAATTAATCATATTTTTAAGCCAAATGATTTACATTTATGTAAATAATGTGTAAGGTGTGATGCACACATGAATTAGGCATATAATGTATTTGTAGTAATCGACCTACCTTTGTTTTCCACTATTGAATGATAGAAGGCTATACTGAATGGTGGGTCTGCAAATGATTTTTCCAATTAAACTATTTTCAGTGTGGCCATGTGATTAAGGAAATGTTTTGTAAACAATTGTGTAAAATGTGCCTAGTTTTGCTTTAGAAATACACAGCCAGTTGGGTACTTTAGTAAAGACAAACATAAATATAGTTATTATTTTAATTATAATTTAATAGTAAGCTAATCTCCTATTATGGCAAGTTGAAGACGCCATAATCTTAGATTCTTAGGGCCAAATATCGGTTATATCTGTGATTTGAACATGAATAGTAAACAATTGCTATATTGGCTCAGCCCAAAAAATGTCATTGTAGGCACCAGCTTAAGATTAACATTTCACAAAGACATTTTTGTTGATGTGCTTTGAGGTTGGTATGATTACCCTAAAAAGTTGCATTTATGTTTTCAGGAACCTGAATTAGTTTCGGAGGCTGGAGTGATGCATTTGCAGAATTGGACTGATCTCGGATACCTTGGCAAGATGACCAGTGCTCCATTGAATTATGTGGGGAAAATGTGTTGAACCTGTGTAGTTTTTTTTAAAGAATATATTCATGTAAACAATTGTGTGCATTGTAATTTTTTTACATCCTCTTANCAGTGATGTGATAAAGTTATCCCTGGCTGAGGTCCTTGATGAAGAACATTATTCTGAGATACTATTGGCAAGTGTGCGCTTGCTACATAAGCTGATGTGCCCATGCCAGTTGTCCTGACTGACTGTTGTCTCTGGTTGCAGGCAGGTGTGGCTGCCCTGCAAGCTGAACCTGACCACTCAGGTATGGTGTAGCTCTAAATATTTAATTTTTTGTTTTACATTTTTTATATGCTGTGCTTGATGTATTTTATTCATTTTAGGTCTCTCTGCCCTATATATAATTCAAATTATCATGGACCTGCTGACTAGTGGAAATGTACAAATTACACATAATGTAAATAATTAAGTTCAATGTGTTGCTGTTGACGGTTGATTAATAAGGTTTCTGATTTCCCATCAAATATTCTCCAGCTGTGTGTATTCTATGGTCGCCAAAGCCTTGTTATAATTTCTGCTACCTTGACAAACACTTTTGTTTGTTGGTTATTATATTTTTGAACTGTGTACTTAAAAAAAAAATTATGAAATGGTGTGTTAAAGAAAACTACAAAATGTGATTAACACTAAAAACTGACTAGTTGCTGCAACAAAGACTGTATTCGGTTGGTAAACAGTAAGAGTATTCCTAATCTCAATCACAAAACATTCATTGTGCATGTGCATTTTTTGAGAGCCAAAACGGATCATTTTGTAAGTCATTCCATAAATATTGGATTAGTTCAGTTGCAAGTGGTCGGTGTAAATTTTCAGAATAGCTTTGTTTGAACTGAAGCATGAAAAATCGCTTTATACGAACTAAAATGCTATTATTCATGTAATTTTAATTTTATCACAAGTGTTATTTTTTCAAGTGTGTACATATTGGAAAATGAGCACGTGTTAGTTACGGGTGATGAGATTGAAAAGAAAGGTCCATCGGAAACACAGCTAAGAAAATTTGAATGTCGTAGTTATGCAAATTTTAAACTAATGGTGGTTCATATGCATGAGTATAATTGTGCTGCAGTCTGATATTTTTCCATTACTGAAGACATTTGCGTGACATTCTACTGGGAGTCTGATTCAAGTAAAAATTAATTGTCGCAGAATTTTTTTTAATGCTGCATTATATTTTTTGCATATTAGGTATGATTACAGGTAAACCTTTACCTTTTTTACTTGTAAAAAATGATTATGCAATGAAGCATTAACGATAGCATGCAGGAATTGAAGCTGCACAGGAACTCTAGTGATAATGTATTGCAATTCGGGTCAGTACCTAGTTTGTATGCAATTCTGAGACATTTTCTTCTGAGCTATTGTTTCCTTAGTAGGTGCAGTGTGGTCAGTGTACTCTTTGTAGTAACATAAATGGTCGTACATGCTGCTTTTTGCTGCCGATGATTATACAAACAACCGCTCTAGTCAACCTGATGATGGTGATGTGCTCTTTCTAATGAGGCAGCGTAGAGCTCCAGAGAATTAGGTATGCAGCATAGTTTGGGTGGAAATAAATACTTGCATGGTGTTTAGTATCATGGATTACTTGGAAATGTTAAGGGAATTTTCAGAGTTGTGGAGGAAATTACAAAAGAGATATATTTAATTAAATTAATATTGTTTTCTGGGAATCTAGTTAATTTGTATTTTGCAATATTTTGTATTTCTTCCATGTAGGAAAACCATAGATGGCAATGTAATTACCTTGTGTGTAATATTAACTATTAATGTATATTTACGTAACAGTATTGCCGATACCAATACTGCCCGGGCAAGAAAAATTATTTAATGTTTAAAAATTTTAATACTTTGTAAAACATTTAGTTGCAGGAATTTAATGTTGAGATAAATAAATATCTAGGAACCACTGTCTAGCTGGCAATTAATCCTATTTTTAAGCCAAATGATCTACATTTATGTAAATACTGTGTAAGGTGTGATGCACATATGAATTATGCATATAATGTATTTGTAGTAATCGACATACCTAGGTTTTCCACTACTGAATGATAGAAGGCTATACTGAATGGTGGGTCTGCAAATGATTTTTCCAATTAAACTATTTTCAGTATGGGCATGTGATTAAGGATATGGTTTACTTTTTTCCATTAATTCATACACGTTCTAAAATTTCGGTTTACATCAGGGCTAGATGAACATGTAGCTTACACAATCGTTATCTGAAATTTGTGAATTACTACTCCAGTTATGGCTTGGTTAGGTGCATTTTTTCTGCCAGAAAGTTGTGTTGAGAGTTGTAAAACAGGCCTCCGAGAACACTGTTGTAATTTGATTTATGGAGGTGGTTGTAAATATTAATTATTGTTTACATTGAATGTCTTGTGCTGATTAAATGTAAAATTTTGTTCATGGGATAGGCTTGCCATAATAAATAAAATTCAGTAAAAGCAAATAGTGGCTACTATTGTTTTGGTTAAATGTTTTGTAAACAATCGTGTAAAATGTGCCTGGTTTTGCTTTAGAAATACACAGCCAGTTGGGTACTTTAGTAAAGACAAACTTAAATATAGTTATTTTAATTAGAATTTAATAGTAAGCTAATCTCCTATTATGGAAAGATTAAAACACCATAATCTTAGATTCTTAGGGCCAAATATCAGTTATTATATCTGATTTGAACATGAATAGTAAACAATTACTATATCGGCCCAGTCCAAAAATTGTCATTGTAGGCACCAGCTTAAGATTAACATTTCACAAAGACATTTTTGTTTATGTGCTTTGAGGTTGGTATGATTACCCTAAAGAAGTTGCATTTATGTTTTCAGAAACCTGAATTAGTTTTGGAGGCTGGAGTGATGCATTTGCAGAATTGGACTGATCCCGGATACCTTGGCAAGATGACCAGTGCTCCATTGAATTATGTGGGGAAAATGTGTTGAACCTGTGTAGTTTTTTTTAAAGAATATATTCATGTAAACAATTGTGTGCATTGTAATTTTTTTACATCCTCTTATGACTAAATGTGTGTTCTGTCAAATTTCTAAGTTAAGAAAATGTGTATGCACCTCAATGGTGTTGTAACACAAGCGCTTGTGTATTCACACTGAAATTTCCTTGTTACCTACAAACTTGCATTTATTATTTTTAGTATGAAATCCTCTGGGTTTATAAAAAAAATTATTCAGTTGTAATATCTCTGAACTATGCTGCAGAAACTTGACAATTACCCCCTCACCACATCCTGCTTCATAATTTTCTCCAGCAGCAGCTAATGCAGCTGCACCTGCAATGCTACTTGCATAAGTAACTGCTGTGACAGTGCTCTAGCCATTAATTGTTTAGGAGTGAAAATTACTATTTACAAATAACTTCTAAAACTGCAGTGTAGCTGCATTTATGATAATGGTAAGATAAATTTGTAAATTATGCGTTTTTCAGCTCTAAAGCGCATGCTGTCACCCTAGTATTTTTTTTCTGAGCAATAAGCTGTACGTTAGATTAAACGCGAGACTTGCTGTATGTATTGTCAAGAGCACTTTCACATAAACCGAAATTGGTTCCTGTTAGCCATTTATGTAACAGTTTTTTATAGTCTTAACAAATCGCTCATAATTAACAGCTGGGGATTTCTTTGTTGGCGGTGAAGTGAGTGGGGGTATGGAGCTGTGATTAAAATGTAGTGGTGGGGGAAACTGCAGAACCCTGAGGAAACCAACAGGTGACATCAGCAAGTTTCCCACATATGAACATCCTGGGCGATCTTGCCAGGAATGAAATGATTTTCATAGGATACCAACCATGCGAGATTTAACAGCTGTCAATGTATGTATAATAAAATCTAGGCATTTTAAATACATTTAAGAATTACCTGTGTGTGTACACACGTGCACATACATGTATGTATACCTAAACGTACAGGGCATATTGTCCTGGGGACAAATCAACCACAGCTTCATTATTAATAAAATTGTAAATAACAGGTGCTCATAGTGTACCTTCAAACCTCCACCTTTTTGTCAAATTTAGCTGTTGAACATACACTTGTTAGTGCAACAGGAACAAACTCCTTGCTTGAACCTGTAGATTGAACACTGGCAGGGTCTGGTCGAGTGGTCAGTTCCCTTCGGGCTTGACATGGACCATATATTGTTGATTCTTTTAAAATTAATATTTCATAATACTAAATTAACCTTTACTATCCTAACCTAAGATTACAGATATTTAACACACAATATTCTTGCTAATAGTCTTTATAACATTCCTTAATAAATTTAGATGTTTGAAAAAGGTCCTTTAACTACCTTGCTTTTTTTTTTTCCTTCCATAGTATTAGGGAAGAACGAAAATTTGGGAAAGGGATTATGGGCCAGTTGCTTAGTTTATTTTAAGTAGTGCTGAGTTTTTTAGTGTGGGTGGCATAATTACAAATGGATTTGGAATGGACAGAAATATTGTGATTGAAACTTATGTATTCTCACTGGGTCAAGATTGAAATAAAATATTTCCTGTAGCAAAGGTGGATTGGCTAGTCATACCAGAGACTAAAGGTTTTTACTGGAATAAAAACTTAATACGAAAAAAGGAATTGGATCACTTTTCTGCAAATTGCCATAAAGTATTTGAAGCAAAGTAAAATTTAAGTGTGTACCAATTGTCAATACATAAAATGAACAAACATTTTGTAATTCGTCTGTTCTGAGGTAGTTGTCACCAAAAGACAACATTTTTCCCGCTGCAACTTTACTTTTACTTGTGTGTTTACATATAGACGCAAGTCTAAATGTTACCATAGAAAGCGGAGCATATCCAAAGTTCGCAAGTAAAGTACTGATTAATTTTTTTCTCTAACGAAATCTTTAATATTTGGTTTTGAAATTTGAAGCTACATTGCATAACCATGTTTCCAGTCCACCTTCACATCGAGTAAAGAAAATAAGAAATTTTAATGAATATTAAACCCTAGTGGTTAGTAGAAACAATGAAAAATAACTTGAGAACCTAGAAAGGACGTGTTTGAAAGTACATCTGCTATGTAAGACGACTTTACTAGTATGTATTTAATAATGGACAGGCAAATATAACCTGTGTTTTTCTCCCATTTTCTCAAGCAACTTGCATGAGGTACTTTTAGTGAAGATGTCTTCCAAATTTCTCAGTGCTAAACACATTTTACAGTATCGGCATATAGCGTATTTGATATTGCTCAGTTTGTTTTCTATGCAAATGGTGTTAGGGCTATCGAAAAATCTGAGTGAATTCTCGAAAATAAAATGAAATATGTTTTTACAATTTAACCATGTATTCATTTTATTACAAAACAAAAAAATAACTTATTTATGTCTAGGCTAATATATTTTTAACACTGTTTACATTACTATTTTATTTCAAATTAATATTTATGAACTTCTCAAACAGTACTCTTTCCCAATGGTTTTGTGAGCATATCTGCAATATTATTTCCACTGTTTACATTCGTTTAAACGTATTTAACTACTTTACTTTGGAAAATACAAAGTCAAACCTTGTATCCAAATGTCTTAGAATTTGGTTTTCACTATTATAAACTTGTTTAATGGCTGACTAATGATCTTCAAATATAATCACTTTGTGGTTGACTACATCAAAATGATAAAGAATAGTCAATATGCTTCTGTAATTGCTCCCCTCAAAACTATGTTTTCGGATTCAATTGGACTAAGAAAAACTTTTTTTAAAAACATCCTGAAGGCGATTTTCTATCTTCTATGCAACTTGCCCAGTCTTCATCCATATATCCTTGCAAACTTGTCTCAGTTCTTCCATACTCAAACTCAGTGCCGTTTATGTAATGCAACACTTAAGGGCATTAAACGACGTCTCACTAGCACAATGTTGATACTTTAAAAGAACATTTACAGATTCCTGCGCACTGCCTACATTATATATTATAAGTCTGCACTTTCTTTAAATTTCCTCATACTTTTTCTTTCTGAAGCAATTTAAAGTATAAATTTTGATCTGTAGGAGTAGCTATCTGTTTGAAATCAAACATTCCAAATTTTTGTAAGACTTAGGTAATTACTTTGTCTCACTTAGTTCTGTTTTACTTTCCCTTGTTTAATACTGATACCTAACAGCTCTTTAGCTAATCCTAAAGACTTAATTTTAAGGTTTTTTTTAAAGACTTTTATTTATTTGTCATCTTATCCAAAGTATAAAATATCATCTATGTAAAATAATATACACAAAAATCTTGTATTTTGTTTTCTACCATATATGCAGTGGTTAATTTTAGACTTTTAAAACTTTTCTTCCATCATAATTTCATCAATTCTCTCGTTACGATACAGTATTTGGGGGACTTTTGAAACCATATAAAGATGTACTTTATCGATATGTTTGGTTATAATTACCAGGAGGCATCGAGTAAACTGCTTCTCTAATGTCACGATGCAAGAATGTACCAACTACAGCCATTCAATGAACCGCCATTCCCCTTGTAATTGCAATTGCCAAAAAAATTCTAAATGTAGCTGATACTGCAACTGGAGAATATACTTCTGACAAATTACTATTACTTAGTTCAAAACATCTTGTTACTAATTGTGACCTATGTACTTTTTCACCTTCTGTGACTTTTAATTTAGAAATAAATATTAGCTCCTTCTGTAACTTCAGTAACTTCTATACATGTTTTATTCTGTTCTGTGTTTAACTCCTCCTTTTTAGCTTTCTCCCATTATTGTTTTAATAATTATTTACAGCGTCTTCATATGTCAACAGTCCAGTCTCGTACTCTTCAACCACTTAGGTTTGTTCTTCTATTTTAACTGTTCTTTGAGGGTTTTTCTTTTATTTCTTGGTTTAGAGTTTTTAAACTGATTTGGTGTCGTACTATATTTTTCTCTGATTCCAATTTCTATCTATTTTTAACCTCATATTTCTTTACATGTTTTAAAGAATTTTCACCTCCATCTTTATATAAAATGTGTGTTTCAATGGCCTTGTAAAATCAGTTTCAGATAGTCTAAAAATTTGTAATTAATAAAAATGTGATTGTCATAGGACATGTGCTCTGATTCACCGCTAGTGTGGATAGTGGTGAATTCATCACTAGCATACTTGTCATTCAACACACACACGACATGAAATTGAAATGTATTACTACAATTCTTGAATTATTTCTAAACCAACATTCATTTAAACTATAACCTCACCTTTTAACACTGCTTGCAATTAGTTTTATTAATTTTTTAAATTATTTTTTAAATTTTTTGANAAACTATAACCTCACCTTTTAACACTGCTTGCAATTAGTTTTATTAATTTTTTAAATTATTTTTTAAATTTTTTGAAATTCCTTTGTACCGGACTTACATTGTTATTTAATATGACCTACCTTACCACAGGCAAAACATTTTATTCTAGTGTTTACCACCTGGAACACTGTGGTACTCGGCAATTCTTCTTGCCTCGCCTTGAATCACTGTCCTCGACGAGCAATCNGTTTACCACCTGGAACACTGTGGTACTCGGCAATTCTTCTTGCCTCGCCTTGAATCACTGTCCTCGACGAGCAATCAAGATGTTAGATCGCCCATTTTCCTTTGCTCTGCAGGCCAATATGAAGGGTTGATATTGCTGTGGAAGACTCGAGATGACCTTTGTGGTTATCATGCTTTCATTGACTTAAGCACCAAGGACCTTCAAGGTGTTTAACAGTTCTTCAATTTTACCCAGATACTCACACACCGACAATTAGCTCTTTTGCTTGTAAACGTTATGAAACTTTTTCTATATACCATAGATTGTTTGACACTATAATATGCTGACGGACACAATCTCCCATGCATTTCACAATGACGCCCTGCACCTTGCTGTGTCTTTCTACCCATTTCTTACAATCACTACCCAAGTAGCAAGAGAGAGTCGGCAGACTGTGGAAAACCACATCGATAGCAATGCTGGATTACTACTGGATCAGGAAACATGGGTCTACACAACTGGCCCTGCTATGGTTAACTGCTGGCACCAGGATTTTTGGCATGCCATTTATGGCACACTGAGGGAATGTTGATGGAAATGAAACTGATGGTTGAGAGTAGGTGAACTACAAATGACCCGTAAATTGCTTACCAACTGTATTCCAGCAATGGCCGCACATAACCTATACTTATTGCTGTGAAAGTATGGGTAGCCAGGTGTAGGCCATTTGATGGCTGTGAAGTGGCACATCCAGTACCGGACTTCCGCCTAGGGCACTAGCCTCGGGGCTAAACCCATGGACGAGAAAATAAATATATGTATACAATACTAGAAAATTCGAATTTGCATCGCGAAGGCGAATGTCCAAAAATCTGAATTTATTCATTCACCCCCATTGCACTATTCATTCAAAGATCACTAGTCCCGATGCAATGCTTCAGATAAAATAACTAATCTTGCACTATAGAAGGCTTCACTATATCTTAACATGGTACTGAGGTGTAACCTGAAACTGACAATTACAATCTTATTCCAAATTTCATGTGTTATTTGTTTCAAAACAGCCTGTGAAGGAATTCTGTTAATACATTTCCTTGCAAGTTTCAGAACAATGGTACCACATGTCATGAACAGCAGCAACCAGTAGTGACGTCACACCCTCTTACGTAAAGTTCCTCTGGAGGTTGGTGCAAGTAATGCCCACTAGAACACCTGTCCTGATGTCACGCGCAACAACCTCAGCACTGCGCTCACAGCCATCAGCACTAGCGTTTACCGCAGCTCGCGAGCCAGACACAACAGTATTTACAGGGAACCGGCGTTCCACACTGCAACCTACAGGTAACAGTAACACGTCCCAAATTTTCCTTTATTCAAAAGTTCCAAATTAACACAAATCAAGAAAAGGTTTTACTTTTTGCCATTTTTGTAAAAAGATTTAACATTTTCTTAGCATATTTTCTTTAAACACAGTTTATATTGAACATTCAACTTACGGGAAGCAGAATTCCACCCAAAATTCACTTTCTTAAATAAAGAATGATTCACTTCACTCGTGGGAATGTTCATTCATTTCACTTATGCGCATGTTCATACATATCTCCACGAAGTGAAGGTTTCATTCTAATATCAGGGAAGTAAATGACAGCTATAGCAATAATTTTGTTTCTGAAAATAGATCGTAACCATTGTTTTCAGTTTTGTAACTTCTCGTGAATTGCAAAGAGCTTTTAACTCTCAAAATACTTGAGAACATTTATTTATTATTGAAACAACGAGAACAGATTGTGTCTAAAAAGAAAATAACGTAAAAATCCCTCCGTCACATTTCCTAAGGTTTAAGACACCTCCGCAATACTCATTAGGACGAAAAATGATCGAGAACTTAAAATGTTATCTATTTCAAATACAAATAAATATTATAACTTCTTATGAACACAAGTGTCATAACTTCGGCCAAATACGCTATTAATTTACTCGCTTCAAAAAACTACTTTAGAACTGTTAACTTGTGGCAACATTAACATTCATTCCTTTCGATTAAGAAGACTACTCGAATAAAAATCGATTTTGAGAAAAAATTCGTTTTTGAACACCCTTAAACAGCGTTGGTTATGGGTTGGTTTCTATCTGACTCACTTCTCTATAACTGCGCGCTCGCCGTCCTCGTCCAATGCTGTATGGGCGCGCCTGGCGCGACAGCTGGCTAGATATCTGCTCCCCTTCCCTCACTAGCTGAAGACCCCCTTTTCTTCCCACTACTAGCTCTGACCTAGTGCGGGAGGCGTGTTATCAGCTGAGAGGTCGTTTGCCTCGGACATCCCTGGTTTATCTCATGGCTTCTCCCTTCAACGACTCTAAGGGAGGGGTGGTCTCAGAATCTCGCAAATTGNCACATCCCTGGTTTATCTCATGGCTTCTCCCTTCAACGACTCTAAGGGAGGGGTGGTCTCAGAATCTCGCAAATTGACATTAGTCATTACACAATTACAAACAAAGTAACCCTGGTTACATATCACACTACTCTTACATTACTACAACATATTTACAGTGGTTAATTACAATTCTCCTCCGTTCTGCCACACACATCTCTCTGCCATTAGCCGTGTAGTGACAGGGTGTTATTTTACTGGTAATTCTTACTGGTAATCTTTCAGCACCCTCTCCTGCTGCCTAATGAGCGGTCTGAAGGAGAAAAGATAAACATACAACACTGACCCTAGCAGCGAAGTAAACACACTTTATTTATGAGGGCTGGTAGGCCTCTCAACAAAAAAAAAACAATTTTTCTTATCCTGCCTCCTTGCCGTTCACCGGGCGGTCTTACTCCGGGTGGATAGAATCACATACCTCCTTCCTAGCGGCCTTTTTACACACTCTGACTCTGGCGGCAAAAACACACACATTCTTATCTCGACGGATGTCCTAACTCTCTAATTCTAACCCACATTGCCCTAACAAATAACTTATAATGGCTGATGGCCTACATTTCTAATCCTAATACATATATAACTAATATCCCTCACTTAACAACAAGCAAACCTGGCGGTAAGCACCTGGTAAACAATATATAAACATTGGTAAACAATAAAATAACTACATGCAAACCTTGTGTCGAAACCACTGGTAAACGATTCGTTACTTCGGTAAACAGTAAAATAACTGGTGATGCACAGTGGTAAACAAAAGTAAACACTGGTAAACAGTGCGACTGATCTCTAATCCTATAACCTACCTAACTAATATCCGTCACTTAACAACAAGCAAACCTGGCGGTAAACAACTGTTAAACAATATATAAACATAGGTAAACAATAAATTAACTGGTGGCGCACAATGATAAACAAAAAGTAAACATTGGCAAACAGTGCGACTGATGAATTAAACAATGGTAAACAGCGAGACTGATGTCCCACATCTCTTGTCGCAGATTTCTTAGTGGTCTTGCTGCCCGTGTTTGCACACCTAATTACACTATAGAATTGACTTCGATAACTTGGCTGAAGGCCTCTCAACACTTAGCACTTACGGTTTTGAAATTACTGAAAATAATTGTTCACTGTGCACTCAGTAGACAAAAAAATATGTACTTGCTGCACTTTCTCGCCCTTGTTGCTGTATGGGGGAGGGATTGTGCAGTAAACACTTTACCTTGGGTTGAATGTCTTCTTGGCCTCTGGACTAGGCGGGGCCTGTAGTCGCGTCTCTTCCCGGTTCCAGCAGCGTCGCCAGGGCTGGACCCGCATGGCCTTGTTTACTTCTGTCTGGATAAGGGTCGCCTCACCTCACCTCGCCACGCACTGCGAACCTGGACAGCTTGCAGAGGGGGAGGGTGGTCCCTCATCATCCTCTCCTTCAGTTGACACCTCCGGACTGCTGTACTGCCGCAGCCTGGTTTCCGGCTGTGGTTTTCCTGCTGCTGCCTGGCCTCTCTGATGTTTGCTGGGTTCGATTCTCTCCCGTTGTAATTTTCTTGATGTCGGTCCTTCTTCCTCTCTTCATTCTCCACTTTCTCCCTCCTGCTTCCTCTCGCGTAGTTGCCACTCCTCCTCCTTCCATCTTCCTTCTCTTCCTTCTTCGCTCTTGGTCGCATGTTCCTTTGTTCGGTTTTTCTCGCGTTTCTCTTTCGCTTGCTACTTCTCGCTTCGCTCGCCTTCTCGGCTGTCTACTTCACACATCTATCCCTGCACGCACTACAGTTTCGGCTTTCTTTTACTCCCGTTCGCGTTGCACCACACTCTTTGACGTTTGCTTCCTCTCGCGTTGTCTTCTTTACACACTGCTTCCCTCGCGCGTTAAGTTTCGGCCGGCTCTCCGGCCTGGCTCTTTGTAACTCCTGGCACGTTCGTTTACTCGTGCGTTATCTTTGGACACCGCCTGCACGATAACACTGGGGTTGTGTTGCATCTTGCTTTTGCCCCTATCTCGCAGTCTCTGTACCATACAGTGAAACTATTTTCCCGCCCTTACTCTGCCGCTCATCCGAGTGGTCTTATGGCGGGCGGAAATATTGGCATACTTTTCTGGAAAGCATTGCTATTCACCATCCAGGGAATTAGTAACTTACTTTTTCCTACTTTTGCTTTCACCGGAGCGCCGGTTACTGTAATTTGTCGGCGTCATTTCCACCATCTAGTGAAAGTGAACTCTTTTCTTCTCTGAACTCCCTTCGCCCGTTCCTCGTCTCCTTTTCTGCTCCCATTAGCTAATTTCTGCCTCGCTAAATTCGGCACCTTGCTTAGTCTCCTCTCTCACTCTCGCGTTCTCCCTTCGGTCTCTTCGATACTTTGCTAATCTCGCCCGCCCATGCTTTCTTGTCTCTTTCGTCGTCTCTCGTCATGCTCGCCATTTTATTGCCCGCCATCCAGTGGGCAGTGGCCTATGGTTCCGCTAATCTCCCTTTGCTCTCCCGCTTTACGCTCTCGAACTTGCTACTCCCGCTCGTACTCGTTAATTCCTCGGCTGTTGGCTTCGTTAATTGGGACTCGTAATGTAATGTTGAAAACTGGATGCCACAGGGTTTTATCATAAGACTCCTTGAATTCTGTTTGAGCCCGACTAGCTCGTTAAGGGTGAACTGCTTCTCTCGGGTTTAGTATGGTTCTTGTTTCAGTCTATACAGACTTAATTATGTCTTAACATGCCCTGCCATATCTTAACACGCCCCACATTGGGCGCCATTTTAACTTGTCGCTACTAGGCCACCTGAGTTATACAGGGTGGTGGCTAGTAGTTTATACAGTTAAATTACTTTGGTGCAGACTAAGGGTGCCTGTGGTTGTTGCATTAGGGGTAAACAAATACATGTATTCTTCGTTATTTAACACACCTGTAATTTATTTGTCTGAAGTTAACATATGATTTTACACACACTGGCGAGACTGAGCCCCCCTGCAAGTCGTAGGCCTGAAGGACTGGTGGGCTGAATACTATGCATCGGGGAAGGTTGTTGAAGGGAGACGTTTCTCTACTTATCTGTGACTGCGGCTTTTGGTGAGTTGTCTTCGTTGGTAGCTGTGGCATGGTGAGTTGGTTGGCCCTTTGTCAGGCCCTCGGACTGGCTCTAGTTGGCATGCTGTACTCAGCTGGCTTCTTCCTGCTGCTTTGACTGACTCTCTCGGAAGTCCGGGATGGGTTTCCCGGAACTTGTGCTTTCTCTGCGACCTCGGCTTGCATTACTCGTTGGAGAGCGTGTCTCCTCGGCTGCGGCTCGCGTTTCTGACTTCCCCACCTCGGAAACTGCCACAAAGTTTTCGGAAATGCACTCGTGCCTGCTTTACATCCCATTTTGACAGAACACTTAACTCGTCTCGCGGCTGTACCGCCGAACAACTCCCGTCTTGGCTGGCGATAATTGACTCGGCTGGGATCCGAAATACGGCCTCGGTGTTACGANGTGTCTCCTCGGCTGCGGCTCGCGTTTCTGACTTCCCCACCTCGGAAACTGCCACAAAGTTTTCGGAAATGCACTCGTGCCTGCTTTACATCCCATTTTGACAGAACACTTAACTCGTCTCGTGGCTGTACCGCCGAACAACTCCCGTCTTGGCTGGCGATAATTGACTCGGCTGGGATCCGAAATCCGGCCTCGGTGTTACGTCTGCCTCTCGCACTAACTGCCTTGTTTGTCTCGCATCGCGGCTGCCGAACTACTCCTTCCCATCTGGGCTGAACAACTGATTGTCCACAACTGCCCCCAAACAATGAACCACAACTGATCTCGAACAACTGACTACAACTGCTTTGGCTGCCCTGAATTTAACCCGTCTCCCTCTATATTCAAGTTAGCTGTCAGCAGTTTCTCGAGAGAGAAATCGGGAAATCCCCTGTGTACCTCACACGTTTTTGTGTAGGATTTCGTGTCTCATCAGCTGCATGTGCGCTCTAACTAGGGTGGAGGGAGGGTGTGGCAGGANGCGTTTTTGTGTAGGATTTCGTGTCTCATCAGCTGCATGTGCGCTCTAACTAGGGTGGAGGGAGGGTGTGGCAGGACGTTTTCGGGGATTCCTGTGAGCTGGGTCGGCACTAATTCTCGTCGGGGGCACCCCCGGATTCCTTCGTCGAGGGCNCGTTTTCGGGGATTCCTGTGAGCTGGGTCGGCACTAATTCTCGTCGGGGGCACCCCCGGATTCCTTCGTCGAGGGCTTATATCAGCTATTTCTAGGGACTTACCTTGTTTATCTCAACTTCAGTACATTCCCGAGGGGGACTCCCCTGAAGTTTCGTTGTCACCTGCCTGCCCTGGCTGGCTGGCTGCCTGCCCAGGACAACTATAGCAGGGTGTGAAAACAGTGTAATGTCTATACCCTGTACCCGTAACTCATTAGGGGTGCCAAACACCTGACGAAATAAGGGCATGGCGTGGTACGGAATCCCTTCGGAATACCGTGTGACCCCCGTCGCAACCACTTCCCCATGCGATGCCCAACTGCGTCGTAGTAAAATAGTCGAATTTCTAGAACGTTCTCGAAGGAAAAAATGTCTACGAAAGTGGTAAAAGCTTTTATCTCCGATGGCTAACTGCGATTTCAGAAAAAGCGAACACATGACAGACATACATTCTAACACNGGTAAAAGCTTTTATCTCCGATGGCTAACTGCGATTTCAGAAAAAGCGAACACATGACAGACATACATTCTAACACAGCCAAAACTTCAAATACCGAAAATCAATTATAATTCCTTGTAAAACAAAAGAAAATTAACCAAATGTCTTGAATTAATTATTATAAACTTCATCATTGTATGCTTTCATCGAAATTTTGAACCAAATTAAACAACTGATAACACTATCTTTGCACATGATCGCTTCAGTAACTTCTGAAAACATTTACGCATATTATGCCTTTAGTAGTACTGTGAAAGCAGTTATTTATCTCTCTTCACTTAATGCTGTTAATATTCCTTTGGTAAATGAGGATAGTTTTCAGAGTTATCGTATTTTTGCTTTTCTTGTGTAATTTCCTAAAGTAAATAGATATCTGTTATTAACGGTTTCAGACTTCTATATTGTCAGCCTGGACAGGTATGTTCAAGTATGTTTTCTTAACACCTTACCCCCCAACATTTATGTTATCTTTTTAATATACTGACACTATAGTTAGTTTATATTAATGTCACCTTTAATATAATGGTGACGATGAAACAAAAAGTACGTATGTGTTCTAGGTTTGTTATATGCACCTTTACTATATAGGTACGGAAGTTTCAAGTATGTTTTTTTAACCTCATCCCCAACAATTATGTTACCTTTTTTAATATACTGACACTATATTTCATTAAAATAACAGTGACGATGAAACAAAAAGTACATAAGTGATACCTTCACTATACAGGTATATGAGTATTTATTTATATGTATGTACCTATTTTGAATACATATTATTTAAATATTAGCAGAACCGTAAGCATATACAAAACAACACACATTAAAACCATTAGTCGCGCAAGAGAGAGAGAGAGAGACGGCACTGCTACGCACTGAGACAAACATAAAAAAAATTAATTATAGAAGTAAATAGTTACTCACATTTATCAATATATATATATATATATGAGAATCGTACGCTGTATGTTATGTTAGGCGAAGAAATTTCCGCTGTGAAGTGTGGGCACGATAAGGTCAACACCGCTATACATGGCTGCAGACTGATATAAAAATAAAATAAAAAGGAAAATATTTATAAACGCTTACCAACAATCACAATCACATATTACACACATACATGTCCCTTTACGAGAGGAATTCAGTTATATAGTACAAGGTAACCATTTATTTCGTTAGAATACATCAAGCTGTAAATATTAGCATGTGTATTTAAAATATGGCTTCGAATAAACCTGAGTCGGTAGAGGATATCGCTTCTGCCCGCCCTAATAAAAAATAAANTATTTAAAATATGGCTTCGAATAAACCTGAGTCGGTAGAGGATATCGCTTCTGCCCGCCCTAATAAAAAATAAAATTAAAAGGAAAATTGTTATAAGCACTTACCAACCATCCCATGGTAGTGCTACGTTACAGACACACCACATCCCAGGAGTTGGTTTAAGACACACTGGGAACGAGCAGCAGCATAAAGAAAAACAAGGCATCTCCAACACTGAAAGATGAACGAGTGTAAAGACGTTGAGAGGTCGAANGGTAAAAGCTTTTATCTCCGATGGCTAACTGCGATTTCAGAAAAAGCGAACACATGACAGACATACATTCTAACACGGCCAAAACTTCAAATACCGAAAATCAATTATAATTCCTTGTAAAACAAAAGAAAATTAACCAAATGTCTTGAATTAATTATTATAAACTTCATCACNAATTAACCAAATGTCTTGAATTAATTATTATAAACTTCATCACTGTATGCTTTCATCGAAATTTTGAACCAAATTAAACAACTGATAACACTATCTTTGCACATGATCGCTTCAGTAACTTCTGAAAACATTTACGCATATTATGACTTTAGTAGTACTGTGAAAGCAGTTATTTATCTCTCTTCACTTAATGCCGTTAATATTCCTTTGGTAAATGAGGATAGTTTTCAGAGTTATCGTATTTTTGCTTTTCTTGTGTAATTTCCTAAAGTAAATAGATATCTGTTATTAACGGTTTCAGACTTCTATATTGTCAGTCTGGACAGGTATGTTCAAGTATGTTTTCTTAACACCTCACCCCCAACATTTATGTTATCTTTTTAATATACTGACACTATAGTTAGTTTATATTAATGTCACCTTTAATATAATGGTGACGATGAAACAAAAAGTACGTATGTGTTCTAGGTTTGTTATATGCACCTTTACTATATAGGTACGGAAGTTTCAAGTATGTTTTTTTAACCTCATCCCCAACAATTATGTTACCTTTTTTAATATACTGACACTATATTTCATTAAAATAACAGTGACGATGAAACAAAAAGTACATAAGTGATACCTTCACTATACAGGTATATGAGTATTTATTTATATGTATGTACCTATTTTGAATACATATTATTTAAATATTAGCAGAACCGTAAGCATATACAAAACAACACACATTAAAACCATTAGTCGCGTAAGAGAGAGAGACGGCACTGCTACGCACTGAGACAAACATAAAAAAAATTAATTATAGAAGTAAATAGTTACTCACATTTATCAATATATATATATATATATATATATCTATATGAGAATCGTACGCTGTATGTTATGTTAGGCGAAGACATTTCCGCTGTGAAGTGTGGGTACGATAAGGTCAACACCGCTATACATGGCTGCAGACTGACATAAAAATAAAATAAAAAGGAAAATATTTATAAACGCTTACCAACAATCACAATTACATATTACACACATACATGTCCCTTTACGAGAGGAATTCAGTTATATAGTACAAGGTAACCATTTATTTCGTTAGAATACATCAAGCTGTAAATATTAGCATGCGTATTTAAAATATGGCTTCGAATAAACCTGAGTCGGTAGAGGATATCGCTTCTGCCCGCCCTAATAAAAAATAAAATGAAAACGAAAATTGTTATAAGCACTTACCAACCATCCCATGGCAGTGCTACGTTACAGACACACCACATCCCAGGAGTTGGTTTAAGACACACTGGGAACGAGCAGCAGCATAAAGAAAAACAAGGCATCTCCAACACTGAAAGATGAACGAGTGTAAAGACGTTGAGAGGTCGAATTGAAAACTTCGCAGACTAGACAGTGATCGACCTGATAAGGTTACATATTTCAGTTCAGCAACCATGCTGACATTTGTACCACACAGCCAGCAGTCATCTACTGAGCCAACACGAGACGATAAATACAAATTTGCATGTAGTGCGAACTGTATACAAGAAAGCATAATGTTAAAACAGACATCATTTCATTGGCGAGAGTGGTGGTGGAAAGCAGATCGTTACGACTACATACATCTACTACGATAGTGTATTCTGCTACAATATGGAGACGGAATCAATGGTTGAAGACTTACCAACTGTAACATCACTGGCATCGACAACAGCAATGAGTCCTGAAGAGTCGCTACATACATTACGATATCAATGTAACTATTGTGGAAATACTTTTAGTACAAGTTGTAATGCACGGTGACATGAAAGTTGCCATTGCATGTTCAGCCCAGCATACAAGACGTTCCACTGTGATAACTGCGATGCTGTGTTTACCCGTATTGATGCTCTGTATAAGCATAAGAAGTGCAAAGGCAATGTTTGTCGTTCATCGGGAAGTATGTGCGTGTATTGCGGCAAGACATTCAGTAACAGCACCAGTGCCAAATTCCACGAAGAAAGTAACTGTTCATTTGCCATCGTCTACAAGGCCTACCCATGCTTTAACTGCTGTGCGGTATATGCGAATAAGAGTAGCTTGAATGCTCACAGCAGGTATTGTTCTTCCAAAACCGGCACTATAAATGATTTGCTCGAATGAAGAATATGTTGAGCATGTATAAAATATTATTATGTGTTCTTATTATGTCAAGTATGTAAATTAAGGTAAAAGTGTATAAATTATTTCTGTGTTATTCATTTATTTTAACCCTAGCTAATATTAGGTTCACCTCCATCACTAGGAAAAAAAAAACCAGATTTTGTCTACGTCTGAAAGATAATTAATAGTTTTGTATAGTGCGAAGTCTCGAACTCAGTTCCCCATCGACGTATGCTTGAGCAATACACACTGATGCTCTCACCATCTTCAACCTTTTTCGTTTCCCCTAAAACCTGTCAGGGGGGACGCCAACATCATTTACGTTAATTATAGCGCCCTCTAGGAGAACTAGTGTCGACACGTATGGCCGAATCATAGTGTGCAGAATGCAGAACACTCACCTATACATGCAGTACTCGGTGCAAGTAGGTGAAAAAATGCCAGACGTACTAGGTTCCGATCCAACCGCCAATGAGGGCTGCAGCTCGTAGATTCCAATAACGCAGGAAGACTACAGCGACATGGTTCGACTGCGAGGGCTAAAGGTCGCATTAAACTGCGTCAGCCTAACACGTGAGTTGGGGTAACCTCGTGCAACATATAAAACCGTCCCATACGTGAAAAAATTAAGTTATGCAATAATAAAGGCACAACATAGACGTAAGCATGCAGTGAGCAAGATGTAGTATCGAACCTCTACTATAAAAATATACGTGATAGTTCCATAGTTTGTAGTAGCGATATCAGTGTTGCTATTGCGACGAGAACTTTAGTAAACAGATGGAATGTACGCCAACGGGAAAAAGAGCTTATGTTCACACGAACCAACCTCAAAAAACAAAATCTACAATATAACAATTACAGTACACTATTTACCAGCGAAGTTAATGTGACGTCACATTATACGACTTGTAAAGGTTGTGGTCCTTTGCTTGCCACTAAACACCAAGTATTTAAACCAGTGGTCGTGCAAGAGACTAAGTCACTGCTATATATTGATGATTAGATAAAAAAAACAAATGCGAAGGTAAATAGTTATAACCTCCTACCGACCGTTGCACGTTGCGTGAGCAATGAACGTTGTACATTATGTTAGACAAAAAAAAATTACAGTCTCAAAACGCCGATGCCAGCAGAAAAAAAAGTTATTATCACCTACCAACTAACACGTATAGCACAAGTGGCGAGCACTGTACAGCGCATCACTCGATGCTAGACAACACCACAAGTCTGGTTAGTACAGCAAAATAGTAAACTATTTTCCCCACTTACACCCTCCAACCGAGCTATGATACAGTACAGAGGAACGCGAATTCCACTTACAACCAACGCATAATGTGTGAGCATTGAGCAACGCACGTCACATTAGACTAAAATAAAATACTATGACAGAGTCGTGAAGCAGGGAGAGCGACAAGGCTGACACTGCTACATAGCGATGCAAAACACATATAAAAATGCAAAGGAAAGCAGTTATAAACACTAATCAACCAGCACATAATGCACAAGTGTTGGGTTCTGTACGTTACTTTAGATGATGCTACNTACGATGCTTTATTTGATGCTAGACAAGACCAGACCGTCCTGATCAGTACAACAGCCATTCCAACCTAGTTTTCTCATATCCCTTCTGGGCACCTTTCACCCGACGTCCTGGTGGTGACGAGTCTCATGCTCTACCATTCCACCTTAGTTTTCTCATATTCCTTCCGAGCACCTTTCACCTGACACCCTGGCAGGGACGAGTCTCATACTCTACCATTCCACCTTGGTTTTTTCATTCCTTCCGGTTTCCTTTTATCTGACGCCCTGACGGGGACGTGTATTATGCTCTGTCATTCCACCTTGGTTTTCTCACATTCCTTCCGATCGGATTAAGAAAATGCATGCTAAAAACACACTGAGAAAACCAATTTGTCCCTGCTCGCAATAGCATGTAACATAATGTCTGACGACCTTGACCTTGGGCCATTATTTCGAACGATATCTATGCTAGGACTGAAAGGTAAAAAACCTATATTATGTTTATAAAACAATCATGGAATCACTCGGAGAAAATCCATTTGACTCACTCGCAACAGTAGAAACCATTTCAACATGCAACCATGAACTTAACATTGAATGATGTTAAGCGACCTTGAACTGACCTAGGATGACATCATATGACCTTGACCTTGACCACCATCTCGAAAAATCTCTCACTTAAAACAAAAAAGTCTCGTAATTTTGTTGTAAATTTTAAATAAAATGGCAGAAAACTCATAAGACCTTCGCGGCTGAAGACTGGAGCATGCTCCCGTCTTCAGCNTACTTATATTTTTAGACAGATGTCAGTCTTAAAATATCTTAAAATTTGTTTAGCATTACAGTACAATGAGAAGTGGATTAGCTGACAGCGTGTTGATAAAAAATACACAGCCCCGACGTGACGGACCAGCTGATGGCGGAAGGATACGTAGTCAGATGTAAACAGTGGCGCTACTTTCGCCGAGCTGTCAAAAAGTGGCCTTCTTATATGGTACAGAATATAATCTTACACAGTATGGAATTTATGGCCAAGTATGCTTAGGACGTACTTGACCTTGTGCACATTTTCGATGTCGGGGATTGGTGTCTATGTTATAAATTTGGTGACTATATCTTACACAGTGCGGAAATTATGGCCAACTATGATTATAAGTATGCTCAGGTCATATTTGACTCTGTAGTCATTTTCCTTGTCGGGGGTGATGACTATATTATAAATTTGATATCTTTATCTTAAACAATTCGGTAATTACGACCAACTATGCTTATAAGTATGCATATACCATATTTGACCCTTTATTCATTTTCGTTGTCGAGGGTGATGTCTATGTTACGAATTTGGTTAGGAAATTACAGCCAACTATGCTTATAAATGATGTTAGGACAAACTTGACCATGCAGTCATTTTCGTTGTCGGGGGTGATGCATATGTTATGAATTTGATGACTGTATGTTAAACATTCGGAAATTATAGTTAACTGTGCTTATAAGTATGCCTAATATATACATGACCCTGTAGACTTTTTCGTTGTCAAAACCTATGTGGAATGATAGAGCATCAGAGAACTAAGGTGGAATGACAAAAACTAAAGTGGATCGTTATAGTCATTTCGAGAGCCTCGCATAGCCATCGTTTGCTGGGTGGAGAGCATGAAGTCGGGACAAGTAGGGTGGAATGCAAGAGCATGAATTGGGGAACAAGGTGGCCATCGGTACTGGCTGGCAAAATGACCGCTGTGGGTACTGGCTGGTACAATGGCTGCTGTCGGAAAGGAATGGCAGAGGAAGAGGTTTGACTCGTGATCTTCATCCAAGATGGCCACTGCTCGCCCCTGTCAGGACGTCAGGCGAATGAACGCCATTGGTACTGGCTGTCGTCGGTACTGGCTGTCGTCGGTACTGACTGGCGAAATGGTCGCCATCGGCAATAGTCAATAAAAGACGAGACCCTTTCGACCACAGTCAGGGCATCTTGGCAAGGACTGCAGGGGTGAGACCCTTTCGAGAGCCGGCCGAGTGGTGAGGTGTGGGAGTTCTCCGAAAAACGGAGTTTTATTGGAGTCAAAATTATGCCGTAATAATAAAAAAAAAAGGTCCCTGGCGAGTCATTAAGTTGATCGTAAACCTTTTGCAATATTTTCTTGTAATATAATAAAGATGGATAATATTTCTATAGCCAGTGCAATGAAAGATTTAGAAAAAGAATTAGGTGTTTCACCTACTTTAATATGTCGAATTTGGAGGTGCACCTCCAAACTTTTAATTAGACTATGTTGCAGCACCTTTTCGAAGTCAGAGCGGTAATTGAGTTTTAATGGTTTAACAATCATTAAAACTTTATAGAGATATTCAGATGAAAATATACTGATGCCCATTTTTTTTTATTTCACGAACCCTTTAGCATTTAAATGCGTTATATGAGGACTTCCGACCTAAAATACCTTTTTCTTTAATAGGAATATAAGTATCTACGGTCTCATCTCCAAGACCACAGTTCTTTCTGATGAATCGAAATTTATTAACTTACCTTTGTCATCCTCAATTTCAACTATTATTTCCTTTAATTGAGTTGTTTGCACGGGAAAAAACAAGGGATAGGCGGGCTCGTAAAAGATCGTTTCACCAAATCCAAATGTCGTCCTTGGTTTAAATGTAGCAATTATGCTAGTT
>NQII01001984.1:359670-411457 GCA_002778355.1 Clitarchus hookeri | reverse complement strand
GCTAACTACACGCCAAATTTACCCAAACCAAAAGTCACAAATAGCAAGGCTTTGTAGTAGAGATCAGATTATTTTTATACTGAAGCGCTATAAAACTTCAATATTCTAATTAAAACTTGCGGTGCTCTGTGGTGTGTTCCTCATGGTACAGCGATGAACGAAATAAAATTCATGTTGTGACAGGGCATTGAACAAAATAAAATTTGTGTCGTCGTGTGTTGTATTCCTTATGGTACACNTGGTACAGCAATGAACAAAATAAAATTCGTGTTGGCGTGTGTTGTGTTCCTCGTGATACGACAATTAACAGAACAAGCATTTTTGAAACAAGCATTTGAAAAAAAGTCACCGCTCGTAACTCCAGATAGGCTATGCTTGATTATTATACACAGGCATGCAGGCTCCTAGTTAAGTTGGAAGAAAATAAATAAAAAAACTAGTTTTCAATACTTTACGTATTTCGAGTGTAATGTTTAAACTTATGGCCAGATAAGTTACTTCTTCTTGTTTCATACTCATTAATGTTATGGTATTGCATGTTAGTAACACGTATACTTTCCTAACTATACCACGGTTTAAATTAGGTGGCTTATGGCAATGTTATTTTTAATATGGCGAGATGATAAAAAATTAGAAGTTATAAGTAGATCCTGAGCAGGTCTTTCAAAAGTGCTCAATTAGCTGTGAGCAGCATATAGTGTTTCTTCTGAAAGGACAATGATCGGGAACTTGTCTCCCCGTGTTGTATTGCTCGCGAAAGGGCGATGGATGGAGCAGACGTCTCGTCGTGCATGCAGTATTCCTTGAGAGAGGACGACGAACTGATGCGGAGGCGACCGCGTGTTTGTTTACCGGCGAGGAAGGAGGCCGCGGCGGGCGGGATGAGCCGACTAAGGACGCCGGGTCGGGAGTTAACAACCGTCCCTGGGGAAGATGCTCCTTTCTAGCGGCCGTGAAGATGCGCCCGCCGGCCAGCCTCCATTCACAGGAGCATCGTCGTGACGACACCAGCAGGGGAAGGGGAGGTGCCCCCGGTCACGGCCAAGGACCCGGGAGCATCGTGACGTGACTCCCGTCACTTTCCCCTCCTCCTCCTCCTTCACGAGCATTTTACTACAACTCGCCTCGTCTGCCGGTCACGCGAGTCTGCTCATCTCGGCCTTGGGCGGGCCAGCGGCGCTCCGAGATACACACTCCCACCCGTGTCTTCTCCACATGTGCTGGCCAAACTGGTATAGGCCAGTTCACGGTGAAGCGAGCGCTTTTCTAAACCCTCTCATTTGGAATAATAGTCAATAAAAAGGCTGTTCACGATAATGTGGGCACTTTTCAAATCAACCCTAGAAAAAAAGTCACTGCTTTTACCTGCATATATTTTAACAGGCGCATTGAGTGACATGCGCCCAATAAAGTTGGTAACTATGGAGGGAAAGTAGTTCCATATCTTAACGTAAAACAGAAAGTGTAAAGTAACCACCAGTGATAACTTAAAAGTATTAATTATTTCTTTTTCTTTCTGTTTTTTTTTAATGCATCGAAATGTACACATAAGCAGATTTGTTAAATATTTACTTTCCTAATATTTACAGTTCCGTTTTACCGACGCATGAATAAGTGTTATGAGGCCCATGGAAATGTTTATTCTCTATAAGGCGGAAGAATACACAGCGTGCATACCGTGACCAGCCTATAAATATATTTTATTGTAGCCTTAGACTTTAACTTCCTAGTGCGGTGAAATATATAGGTACACTGTGTTTATTACTTGCATGGTAATTTTCATTTTAAAAAGTGGTGGAAGGATAAAAAATGGCTGATATGGAAAAAAGTAACTAGAGCCTGAGAATTCTCTAGGGGTTTGGCGGCAATATTCAAAGANCTGAGAATTCTCTAGGTGTTTGGCGGCAATATTCAAAGAGGGGTTACATGTTCCATTCAAGTCAATCCGAGTCTACAGGCAACTGCAGAACGAGATTTGCTTGTTACGTAAATACAGGTACAATTCAACTTTTCGATTTCGAACCGAATTTGTGATTATCCTATATGAACTGAATTATAAATTGTTATAGTCCGGATGTTTTTAGGTTTCACTGTGTTCTTTTTTAATTAGANTATCCTATATGAACTGAATTATAAATTGTTATAGTCCGGATGTTTTTAGGTTTCACTGTGTTCTTTTTTAATTAGAACTGTGAATACTGTGTAAAAGGCAATAGTATTTTTTTCTCCATTATAATAACGATCATCTACGTCATATTTCTTAAATTCGACTGCAAATAAAATTTTAAAAATATTTATGCTTTCCACTGATTCCCACTGCTTTCCACTTATTCGTCAGTCAGTAGCACTTTACTTTTTTTCAAAGAGTGCAGCTTTTTAATGTTTGAAGTGCCAATTTTTCGTAGTAGTATGTGTACCTTTGAATTTATGCAGGAGAAACGACTAGGTTTGTGTCAGGAAAAACTAGAGTGTGTAACGCTAGTTGGTTGGCAAATCGCAGGACATCTTGTACAAATCAGGTGTGCATAAGCATAAGGCGGGTTCGTATTGCGTTGAAATGTTACGTGAGTTTTCTTAAGGTTGGCAAAACGCAGATAACCACAAAGAGAACATGGGTCCTGGGATTTATTGTATCATTATACAAGATCTTTGGGTAAACTGGCACTCTTGAGGTATTTATTCTGCATCATAGCATTTTGGAAAGGCCCCATCCACTTGGCGTTGGCGGATGGGCAAGCGGTAATAACTTGCCATCAGAGAGACCTGTTGTTTAACCAATAAAACTGTAAAGTTTTTTTTTTTTTTTTGTAGAATCGGCAAAAAATTTCCTTTCCGTGCGGTGCTCGCGTGGCAAGTATTGGATAATTTGGTTTCCAGTTCTTCCTCTACCACAACACATTTTCCACCTCGTTAAACCCGCGATCTTTCATTCGTTGACCGCCATGGGCCACTCGGCTACGGAATTGTTCGTATGGGCGTCTTAAACTTTGATGTTTGTCACCTTAACGCTCATCAACCATGCAAATTCGGTCGCTAACTGCCCAGTTTTTCATTCTCAGCATTAAAAAAAAAANTCACCTTAACGCTCATCAACCATGCAAATTCGGTCGCTAACTGCCCAGTTTTTCATTCTCAGCATTAAAAAAAAAAGGCATTTTTCTCAAGTGTGAAATTAATTATGAACTTGCAAATCTCCTGGTAGTTTATCACAATAAATGTCATAGTTTAAATATAAAAAGCTTAAGTTAGTTACTACTCAGCGATAAAAAATTTCCATTATGATAGTGTAAATTTTGAAGTTATTAGGCACGGTACACGTGCAATNGTTACTACTCAGCGATAAAAAATTTCCATTATGATAGTGTAAATTTTGAAGTTATTAGGCACGGTACACGTGCAATTTGTCATTATTTTACCGTTGGATAATAAACTTTATTGCACTGATATGATTTTAGCGTGTGTGCATTTAAGTTTGTACATATATATATGTATAACTTAACCGAAGCGTGTTTCAGTTATGACTTCGATCAAATTACAGCTCATAAAGTTTTACAGAAAATTTCTGACGGTCGTGTTTCTCTCAGATGCCAATATTAAATTTTGTTTCTGCTCACGGTTGTATTCAGAATCTTAAAGTATTCGTAATAAATTAGCATAATAAGTGTAATTATGGTAAACGTTTATTAAGTTACGGCTGGGACGTAATTTGCGCTCAATTCCGAGCGATGAAAATTATCTTAGGACTGCACGTACCAGTTTATTTATACAAGTGGCATGAGATTAACATCTAAAAGATAGGAAACTCTCTTCGTGGAAATATGTGGGATATGAAATAACCAAATGCTAGAAGCAAATATTCACTGCAATCTGGAAGGATAATGCACATTATACAGGATGATTCTAAAATCATGGGACAAACATTGAGGGGTGGTAGAGCTCACTAAAACAAACAATTATTGTATAGGAATATATGGGCGGAAGTGACGCGTTGAGGCACGAACACAAAAACATAACACGTTTACGGAAACATAAAATGTTCATTAGCAGCATACTTAACGAGTGATTCCGTACAGAAAATGTTAAAGCAGTTGCTGGAAATGCATCCACCAACAGTCACGCATGCTTGGCGACCTCTACATATGGCGTGATTGGCTGACAATGGTGGCGTGCGTGAAATACCCGGCGTATTTGAATCTGTTCGCCAATCACTCCACGGACGCTACCCAACTTGCATTACTGTCAGTGGCAGCAATTTTGAGCAATTATTATACACATTGCTGTAAAAAGGTATTTGGCGGTGACGTTGTAAATAAACAATGTGTTGCATTTCATGTGTTATTTTTGTGTTTGTGCCTCAACGCGTCACTTCCGCCCATATATTCCTATACAATAATTGTTTGTTTTAGTGAGCTCTACCACCCCTCAATGTTTGTCCCATGATTTTAGAATCATCCTGTAGAAAAGCGGTGTTATTTATCTGGATGAAAAAATATCTGCACTTACAGTGTTGGCGCGGGCGTCTCAAGTGGGAGAGAAAGGAAGCTATTGTTGTGAACGAGAAGAATAAAGCTTTGTCGTGACAACCGTCGGACGTGTTTTGCAAACCGCGGTGTTCCGTTGCATTGCAGTCACGCCCGCTACTGCAGGCCGTCACTCACGAGTAGTACCTCGTCTGCTGGCGGCAGGAGAACAAGACCTCGGCCATCGTGGTCATTACGTGCGAAGTGTCCAATCTCTGCTTCGTGCTTTCGAATTCGATCAACCACGATCCGCTTTGCAGGAGACATTTTAAGCGCCATGTAAACCAAACAAATATATTTTCCTTTACGGTAACATAACATCAAGAAAACCCTAAAATCAGTAAATACGCCTAAAAAATGTATTTGTTGTTCATGCATCTATTCATTTAATGTAGGGTCTTTTAGCACCGGGTCGAATATAGTTAAATAGTGTTAATTTTAAGTAGTTTAAGTAGTTTAAGTAATACATGTTGTTAAAATATAAATGAACATTTATGTTTTAAATGGTTAAAATACAAAATTATAAAGCAAAAATATTATTTTATTGTAGAATTTTTTATTTTGGGTGCGATTTTGTTATAAGGATGAATTTCAAGTATAATAGTTAAAGTTAGCCAAATAATATTATTTAAAACTCTATAGTTCTGTTACCCGCGTTCGAATATTTTGTCAACAATCAGTAAACTTTCGAAATGCTAAATTGGAAAGATATGAACTGTTTTATAGAATAGATGTTTAGTAACACCATTTCCTCGTGTTATTTTTTTCTGATGTAACACGCAGCGTATTTTGTCCTGGGTAGAAAAATCGCGAAAGGACTACTTCTACTTGCAACAGTATTAATTTTGTACCATTTTTAGATTTGTACCGATGCAGTGCAAAGCAAAGAAACTGCCTTCCTCTTTGAATCTATCATCTCATACGGAGTTATGCATTTAATCCTACCATTAAGCAATGCAGTTACAAATTTTGCGTTGCACCTCTAAATAGCAATGTTTGCCCAGTTGGGCAAAAATTCTGCTAACATGACAAACGGCACTAGAATTATTTCCTTCACGCTGAAATCTAATAATTTTTATTTATAATAGTTATTATTAGGGACAGTCAACGGCATAATAGCACTTTATGATACTGCACATAAATTTATATTTATCTTTGGCTGTCGAAATTCTTCCCTGATATACACTGAAGAGCCAAAAAAAACTGGCACACCTGCCTAATATCGTGTAGGGCCCCCGCGAGCACGCAGAAGTGCCGCAAGACGAAGTTGCATGGACTCGGCCAATGTCTGAAGGTAGGCAGGAGGCAATTCACATCATGAATCCTGCAGGGCAGTCCACAAATCCAATCTGCGCCAATTTGAGAAAGGGTTGCACGTCTGTCACGTTTAATGATTCTCGTCAGCCGTCGTTTGTCCCGTTCTTTCACGATCTTTTTCCGGTCGCAGCGATATCGAAGATGTGATGTTTTACCGGATTCCCGATATTCACGGTACACTCGTAAAATGGTCGTACGCGAACATCCAAATGTTATCGCTACCTCGGAGATGCTATGTCCCATCTCTCGTGCGCCGACTATAACACCGCGTTCAAACTCACTTAAATCTTGATATATTGCCATTGTAGCAGCAGTAACCGATCTAGCTGCCGACCGCATCGCGTTACTCTGATTGGTTCCATACCTCTGTCNGCAGTAACCGATCTAGCTGCCGACCGCATCGCGTTACTCTGATTGGTTCCATACCTCTGTCATTTGCATACGCACGACTAAACCAGTTTTTTTGGCTCTTCAGTACATAAAACAGGAGAATGTGAATAATAATTGACTTCAATTGCTACAAATCAAATTCACGATAGAAACATGATGACCGTCCAAAGGCATAATGGTTGACATATTGGTACACGCAGCTATAAATGGCGGACTCGATCTCGGCCTAGGACATACGTATCGTAAGTCAAGTTAGTTTTCTTAGTAAGCTGTCGCACAGTTAGACATCTAGCTACTTTCTGTCTGGTTGGCTAATAAACATCTGTAAACCAGCTTTCCTTGGAACAATTGGCTCATTGTCACGAGACAGGCAGAACGTTCTGTGGTGGGAGAGGAGGGGGTGGGAGAGTAACTCATGTGTTTCAGCAGACAGAGCACCTCATTTTAAACAAGTCGGCCTTGCTTCCAGTCCTCGACTGTTGAGTCTGAGGAGATTGCATAACGGTTAACTTAACAGTCTGCGACAGAAGGGATCGCCGGATAAAGCACCGAGCAACATTAAAATTCGTGGCGTTGGTGGAAAAATTGAACAAATCTTATTTTTTTCCCCAGGTTTAAAAATGTGCACCTTTATTGTACCGTCGCATGATAGCGATAAATGGGGGGCAGGACTCAGCATTTTTCTTGCCCTCGACTCAAGGTAGTGAGTGAGTGGTCAGACTTTTCTGCCCGCCTTTTTACGATCCCGGATAGCGGCCGGTAGTCGTGAAGGAGGTTGATTGTTCCTCNTGGTCAGACTTTTCTGCCCGCCTTTTTACGATCCCGGATAGCGGCCGGTAGTCGTGAAGGAGGTTGATTGTTCCTCAAGAGTCACTCGACAATCGCTCGTCGGGGTGAACAAGACTTCGTACTTAACGCACTGGCGGAATTTGAAACCGAAACTCACACATCTATAACGACCAAACGACCTACCACGAGTAAAGCGAAATTCGGAAACGTGAAATAAATATCGCGCAGATTTCTTACTCATCAAGTGGAACATTATAAAAAACATGGGTGCGTGTACTTATGTACGCGCGTTAGAAGTTACACTTCTTTGGTGGACTTAAATAAAATTGTATTACGTATGCAAATAATTTATGTTAGTAGAAAAACGATAAAATATCCGAAGAAAGACATTATATACAATTAATAAAGGTTTTATTAAAGAACATAATAAAACAAAATTTAACCTCAAATATTTTTTAACACTATCAAAATTTTACTATACAATTTTTGTCACTAACACATTTTTCACTGCACAATGTAAGTAAAATTAATAAATAAGATATATGTATATATTCACAATGATTTATTAATATAAATTAAATGTTTTTATTTTAATTTGCTAATTACATTAACTGATTTTCTGTCGGTATTAAATATAAACACGTGCTATGTTGTGTACCTTGCGTTTGTATATTGCTAGACGATACGCGCATGCGCGTTGGATCATACCCCTACCACGTTCACTGTCGAATTTCGTTACACTGTGCGCGCGCAACTTCCGTTGCACACTAAACTTTTACCCTCAACGCTCCAGAAGAAGTATAACTTCAATAATAATTTATTCCTCACACATTACATAAATTTACAGAGTGATTTTGTTATTAAACAACCAAACATTGATGTTTTAAAATTGTCTACTATTAAGTTTTTGAAACTTTTTCACTCTTAAAGAACAAATTTATTTTGCGACAATTGAATGTAAACTAACTGGTCTTGTCTTTATGCTGTAAGCGCGCGTATGCATGTATGTCTCTCATTTGAATCTCTGGAACTGATAGCCCGATTCTTGAGTCAGTGATCGTCTACCCCCATTACTTGAAGAGTTACACACAAACATTACATTACAATGTATTAATTTCTTCCTGTTTTGTGACGTTAGTACTCAATACGTTCCCTGAATATCGGAAGAGGTAACAAACATTTAAAACAATTCCTAAAAATAACTCATTTTATAAAATATATTAAAAGTGATACTTTAATAGATTTATGGCATGGATTTTATTATGCAAAGAGAAGTACGCAATATAAATAACTGTGAGGTTTTGCACCCTCTCAAAATGCATATAACGACTATCCGGTATGTGTAACTGGCACAGGTAATTCGGCGTTTCTCTTCACAGGTCACTGAACTTACGGAAGCTTCTTCCGATCACCGAATAACGCAAATGTATGTATGATGTACTGACAATTTAAGCGCTTCTGTGGTGAACATCACTCCTTGCAGACAGATAGGGATGCAGCTTCTCAGTATTTTTATAAACGATTAAATAAGATCGTTAGAGGGCCTGTAAATAGGGAACAATTCATCACAGGATACTTGTAGACAATTTTCTGTGTTCAACACAGTTGTCTCTTCAGTTCGGTTTGCATATCTCTTTCCGGTATAACCTACCCGAATTCACACTGCTCAACAGGCCTTATAAAGTGAATTACTAGACAATTCCTAAAGTAGAGATAATGGCTCTTCTTTGGCCTACCAAGTAATGACTATCCTGGTTGCTTTCATGTTGTCATTTTTATCGAATTAATAATGGTCATGCTGCAATTAAATCCTCGCCACAAGTAAAGATTGTAAGGATATCCGAAATTTTACATGGTAATGCATTTTTAGACTTTATATAGCAGTTTAATAACTCTTTAAATATTTCCGCTTGAAGGTACGAACACGCAATTTTGTGGCAGCGCCGAATTACGTATTCGCCAGGCGACAAACCAGGCCGTGCCTGCCGCGTGTCTGCGGAGTACAAAGTTAATTTGTATTACTTTACTTAAGAGGGATGAGTCCCCGCCATCTTACATTTATGGAATTTCAGCCACAATCTGCACCATAAATTTTGTTTTTTTATTTTAGGCATCAACAGCGCACAGGGCATGGCTTTGCACATTTTCTGAAACCTGCATCGCTTGACTACTGTTGCTAGTATCGTTCCTGTAACCACCTACAAGAAAGAAATTACTTATTTCTTGCTGGCAGTCACTAGTCAATAATATGATAAGGGTTGAGAAGCTATTATTTATGCCTTGTCGTGCGAACAATTTTCTTAAACATTCTTAAATGTAACCTACCACAAAAAGGGACTAATGAAAGATATCGCAGGTTGATATCCTTTATGTGAAGTTGTTAAAAACCGCCTGATTTAATACCAGTGTGCTGTTTATTTAAAAAGGGAAGGGGGTAGGCTTTTTACGAGATTGATACAGTAAGTATTATTGCAACTTACATATACAAATTGCACGTACATCCATTGCTTAATTTATAAATGGAACCCCAGAATCTCCGGTGTGAATGAAGTCAGCATATTTTGCTGAATCGAACCTGTAAGTTTCCAATACGAAGTCCAGTACGCTACAGAAACAAGTATTGTAAAACTCACAAGTTAAAAGTTCATTGGGTATTCAGTATGTCTGTGAAATAATCGCAGGGTTAGAGAACTACTACTTTTATTTATGAAGATTCGTACACCAGACTGCAAAATACACAAAGTGAAAGAGAAACTCAAAACTTAACAATATGTCGAGTGCAAGCCTTCGTGGAGTCTGTTTGTAGCCCTACAGCATCCAAACTATACTCAATTTTTTTTTTCAGGCAAGACAGAGCGCATTTGTTGTGATATATTCAACACTCTGTGTAATGCACGTTTCCAGTTGAGCAATATCGTTTGGAAGACATGTTGTCGACACGACAGCGAACAGAAAATAGTTCGTTTTCGAAAAGTGGAGGGGGTTGAATGAACACGCAGTATTCGATTAATGCAACGAATGACGCCACGTGTTTGGTAAAAAGACACAACATAAAAATTACATTAATGTTATCTGGAGTCCGAGCTGGAGATGGCTATCTCTAAAATCCATTTCTTGGTTTTTTTTTTCCTTCGAAAAAAGGAAAGACTTTAAATAACGTGTTTACCATGAGTTAATGTCTTAAGAAAGGTGGATAATAAAAAAAATTAATATTAAATATGATTCACAAATATTATTCAATAAAGTCGTTCCCAAAAATTAGAAAAAAATGAGTTTCCATATAGTTTTCCATAAACTAAATACTCTTCAAAGTCATAAGTTTACTGCATTTATGTCAAATAAATACAACTAACCATTTGCAAAGATTTAACTGTGAGAGTCGCAAAGGGTAGTGGTTTAGTTAAATTTATTNCAAATAAATACAACTAACCATTTGCAAAGATTTAACTGTGAGAGTCGCAAAGGGTAGTGGTTTAGTTAAATTTATTTTACAGAGATTCAGGGATAGCTACAAATTTCAAATAGGCATTTTTTACAGTAAATGTAAATGTATAAACTTGTTTCTACTTTTTAACATACTTGTCTTCAAGCAGCTCAAGCCATGTTTTTTTTTCTAACGTAAACTGTCTCATGTCTAAAAGTGACTCAAGCGTTCATTAGTTGCATTACACGAAAACGGTAACATTGTGATTCCGATATGTAATTATGGACAAATTGTTGAATTATTTTTATCGCTATGTAAGCGTTTTTACGTGTAATGTCTACAAGCATAACTGTATTCAGAATTTGTATAAAAAAAACCTACTGAAATTTTGTTTTCCTCTCAAGGCTGTAGGGGAACTGACAGCATGTTGTAAAAACGTTTTCAGGCCAACTATTAATTACAAATAAGTTTGAGCTGTTCAAGGAACGTACGTGAAGTGTTCAAAGATATCAGTGGTTGACGTTTGTTCGACACCTGACGGTAATTTAACAACCCGGAGGTTGGTTGACCTTCAGGCAACGTCCCGATGGTGGATATCGAGTCGCGTTCGGGAATGATACTGCGATGGTTCGCCCCGACATTCCGTGGTATGGACGTATGCCAGAACCACCAACCACTGTAAATTTATTAGTGTCGATACGGGGAATAGAGTCCAGATAAATCAGATGTGTAATTTTTTTTGACAATGTTTGGTGACATTTTCCCGATAAAAGCGTCCTTCTTGTCGTACTTATATAAGAATAGTTTGGCATGGACGGTTACGAATTCAGTCATATCTTCATGCCACACTCATCTTTGAATTTGTCAACGAACAGTTCGTTCTTCTAACAAATGGCAGAAATGTGTTTTCGGGTAGCTACTGATGTCAAATTCGTCGCAGGAATGTGCGTTCGTACACATGTCGATGCAAAATTCACCATCTGTATCTCACACAATAGGTTGTCTGTATCGATGTACAAGAGTGTACAACCATGTATGCTCGGGACTCAAACCCTGAACCTCTCGCGCCGCGAGCCGGCACGCAACCATCTACGCCATGCAGGTCGGCTTGTATCAATCAGTACACCGCGACACTGGTCACAATTTGCTTACTAAACTACCAGAGTCGTTGACCGTATATAGGCTGTGTAAAGACTGCATGATTAGCGAACTCCGAACCACTTGTGTTGTGACCGATAAAGTTTATATATAAGTGGATATTTACTGATCACGTAAGTTTAAATAACTTCACCACGAATCAGTGAATAGCTCCGCTTCATCGTTAAGTAAATTAATTAATTCAGTCTCGAGTGATTAACCATTTTTAAAAATGCTTTACCAGTGAAACGTGACTGTTCAGAAAATCTATATGTGACGATAATAAATCACTTTTGTACTAATTCCTCAATCAGTGGTAACCTTGAAATGGTTTTGAGTTTCAAAGTAATTTTTAACACGTGGAAACGAAGCAACGGTGGAGTGCAGGGGTGGGTGGGGGAGTGGCGGTGCCCCGAAAAAAAAAACATAACCAAATGCAACGTCCGCCACATTTCCTAAAGAAAAATTAATAATTTCAGCCCGCCGCCCGCAGTGTTGCATATTTATTACTTTAGTATGGTAGACGGTTTTGTGACAGCAATGCGACTTGATTATACAGGCTTTGTGTTCGGTATTACGGGGGAGAATCTCACCCCTAACTTGGATCCCGGCCGATCGTACTGCAGGGGGATGGTTCCTCCCCAAAATAATTTCTTACCCAGTGGTAGGTAGGTAGGGTGCGACGTCTCCTCAACGGCGACGTCATCTGAGACGAAGAAAGTGGCTCAGAGNCAACGGCGACGTCATCTGAGACGAAGAAAGTGGCTCAGAGAAGCAGGAACGGGGAAGTCATTGGTCGTGGCCTGTATTGAGGAACCATCCAGCGTTCGTCTGGAGTGATTTCGGGAAGAAACCATGGAAAACTGAAACTAGGATCGCCAAACCGGCATTCGGACTCGGGTCCTCTCGAATGCGAGTCACTGCGCCACCTCGGTCGATTTCTCACACCATGGGTTTATATTTTGTAAGCTCTGATAATAAAAGGAAATAAATATTCTAATACAGCTACGATGGCTTTACGGACATAATTTGCTTCAACCATTCCAAGGTGGCAGGAAAAAAAACACTGCCAGTGACGAAGTCAGAGCCGTAGACTGTCTGTACTAAGTTCACAGTATGATGTCGGCAAAATATAGTCCCGGCTGTATTTTGTAATTTTGAAGGTCAGCTGTGGTCATTTAATTATTAGTTGCGTCCTTTGATATTCTGTAACACTGACGTCTGTACGCATGAAAGAGTGGCATGTACTTGCGCCTTAAAAATATTTTTATTTATTGTTATGTTTCTGTTTAAAAACGGCGTCAAGTAACAAGTGTTGTGCAAGATGGCGGACGCGGCGGTTTGGGATGACGTGCTACTACGTGTTAAAAAAAAAAAAATCAAAAATCATAAGAGGAAAGCCTTTACAAATCGGAGATAAAAGAGTAATGCTTGAAATTTTTAACGCTGAGTGTAAATAATTATCTAAATTACAAATACGTGATTAATATAAATATCGCTTTTATAATGTGAACGCGAAGGAAGCGTGGTTCTGACAGGTTAATTATTAATTATGACGCATGTGTAGGTGGTTTTCAACACGATCAATATATCCCAGGTATGTGGGTCAGCACAGTAATANTATTAATTATGACGCATGTGTAGGTGGTTTTCAACACGATCAATATATCCCAGGTATGTGGGTCAGCACAGTAATAAAAGCTGCCACCTTGAAACTGACAGCCAATGTACACTTGAAGGATCTTGCCTGCGGCATTAACTTTATTTTAAAAACGGTCACGGGACTTCTACGAAACCTTACCCCCGGCCACGGTGTCGAAGAGAATCAGAGGCACGTCGGCATGATCAAGGCGAGGAGTGAAAGTAGTCCGCGATGCCCAGAACAAACCACAAACGTACCGCACCTGCGTGACACGCCTTCGAGCGTGTTTTGAAAATGCGTGTGACCACAGCATACCTTAATCTCCGTGCTAGTTGTTACGGCTCGTTGTTCAGATTGGTGGGCAAGGGATCTCATTTTCCAACGGCTTCTGCAGCGAACCATAAGTAGCTAACACAATTTGGTAATGTACCGGATGTAATAAAAACACCGTCACGAAACCTTGATGAAAACATTACTCAGACCCTAGACCCTAAAAAGTTCCCTTTTCCACAACTCTGTAACTGTAAGACGCACGAGCTGGTTCAATTTTTTTGGGGAGGGGTGAGGGGGTAAAATTCGATGGTTATTATCGTGTTAATTGTTTTGATGGGTGTGGTAATAATGTGCACATGTTTTCATCCTCTAGACGTGGATAAATTTCTCCCAACTTATTGGCATGTATTTTGCATTACGCACTGCCGTTATAATGTATTTGGGGGGGGAGGAGTAAGTATTGTTTCGAGATAAATGCACAGAAAAACATTCCGTTCAAAACTTAATGCTGGTTGGAAGTATTTTGTGTCTCTTGAATTTTATAAGTGCGGCAACGCTAACGGCGATTTATAAAAGCTTACCTGAAGCTTCAAAAACTCCAAGTGCAACCCACTGAACTGACGTGCAGTCTTTCAGTCGGAAACATGCTTCTATTCAACTTTCAACTTTGATCATGTTAATTTATTACTTATTAATAAGGACAAATGTATGCTGAGCGTCCCTACACTACTCTGATAATTCTACGTCGAAATGTTCGTTACTAATAATAATCGTGGAAACATGCATTTTGACCTCTTTGACTGATAAAAAATACGTATTACAGAAAACGTGCATGTATTAAAGACAAAAATAAAAAAATAAAAACCCGAACTAAAATTTGGGCCTGTTTCCAGACACCCAGACATTTCGAGCTATGTTTACCGAATCTCTTCTTGTCTTCGTTCTTAATATCTCTCACTTAAAAATATGTGAAGAAGGCGTATTTCAGTCAAGCTTTAACCAAAATAATAACGCCATTTTTCATGTTAAGCCTCAGCCAGAGAAAACAGGTAATTATTTTCGGTGTATCTTGAGAAATTAATTTATTAAATACGCAATTTATATGATAGGAGTAGTGCCTAAAGCTTTTAAAATAATATAATTATGATCTGCTATCCTACTAGTTTTACTCTTTTGGGGAATTTATGGATGCATGTAGATAGCGATAACATTTTGTGGAATAAGTATAAAGTTATTGTACTGTTCTCTGAAGTATTCATCTTAATAGATTTGTGTGCTAGGATGTGCATATCATAATATTTGGTTTCACACATTGACAACTGCAGTCATAGTAGCAATAAGAAGCCGAACTCATAATTTATTGTTGAACTGTACAGTAGATATTTTATTGGTCGTGGCCTGTATTGAGGAACCATCCAGCATTCGCCTGGAAAGATTTCTGGAAACCATGGATAACCGAAACTAGGTTGGCCGAACCGGGATTCGAACCCAAGTCCTTTCGAATGCGAGTCTTTGCGCCACCTTGTAACATTTCAGTTGAATCAGATATGCAGAAATTCTCGGCTTCTCAAATATATATATATATTTTTTTTTTTACCTTATTCTTTATATTACAACAAAGTCGACAAATTATTTTTCCTTTCGCAATGAAAATAAATCACTCTTACTAGTTTTTTATTATCAATAATGAATATTAAAAAAGATCTTGTAGTAATAACATTAATATTAACATATATTTAATCATTATTATAATATATTTTTATTATTATTGACCACACGTGTATGCCTTTGGCTGTGGTGGTAGGATTTTGACTAGAAAAAATTACGTTTGATTTTACTTCTGCCTTGCTTATGTTGTCATCTGTCCTCCAATTGGCTGTCTCTCAACTATGTCACATCTCTCCGCCAATCAACGATGGTGAGACGAGAGATAACTAGTATATTTTCTTTCGTGCATTTGTTTAATAAACCTTCAATGTTTAATACCCTCCAGTGAAGAAATGAAAAATAACAAACAAATTTAGAATGCTAAATATTATCTAGAAACAAATGAAATATATTTACACATGATCCCTATGTCAATAAACTATTAAAATAGCCGAAGATAATACTGCATTTTGTTTAACATCTATAATAAACCTGAAATTTTAAAATTATATTAAATGACTTAGCAACATAAGCAAATACTCTGTAAGCATATATAATTATAATATATGTGACTAACGGTAAATATAACCCCGGAAAATCAGCAACGTTACAACCTCAATCACCCTCATCGGCTCTCAAGACCTCGCTGTTAAGAGCCGCCCAAATCTCTTCACTCACTCACTCTATTGCACTGAAATAGCCAAGTAGCGAAAAATAAAGATAAAAGAAAGAAGAAAAGATTGCGTGTGTAACAGAGTGGGAGAGAAAACAAACGGAAGTTAGTTTTTAGTTAGAAAATTAACAGAGCTTATTTATAATACGAAGTAATATTATAAGTGACAGAACTGAAACTGTAGTAACATATTTTCAATTTTGAGTATATCTTCTTGTAGCAGTTCATATCGTTCTTTGAGCCTTCTTTCGTATTTCAGCGAGCTATAAGATTTTATTTAATTAAAACTCTCAGGTCAGCCAGATAATTTTCACGACCATTACTTATAGAGATTTTATGATAATATTTGTTATCTCACAATAATCGATTCAAAATTTTGATATAAAAGCGACTTCTTTGAAGATACATCTGAAGTATTTAAGTTGCTGTGATTATCTGGGGTTTATTTCATTTAGGCGATAAATCACAAGATTATAAGTCCCCATTATTTCACTTACTACGTTCCATACACTCGCAGTCAACAGTACATTTATCTAGAATGAAACACGTAACAGCTACGTCAGCGAAAGAGTTCCCTCAACTCCGGTATGGAGCACGGCTTTAAGACTAATCACATGCAGTAACAACGTGCAGCACTTTAAAGCTCACGTGACAAAAAAAAGTAATACAAGTCTTCTGTGCATAGCTCCAATTTAATCCTGAGGGTAGGCGGAATTTCTAAGCGCGCAGATCAGTAGAGCTTGGTTATCTTGTACGTGCCCAGTCATTTGATGCTAATCAAACCCAGTAAAACAACAAGATTAAAAAACATAAATAAAAAGAGTCGTCGTCGGGCTATGAACGACGTGCCCACGTATCCATTAAAAATGCAAAGCGACAGACAGCACAGAGAAGAATGGGGAAGTGAAACAATAGGAACAGGCGGGGAAGGCATTCCGCGGGGCGATGAAAAGTGAAAGGAATTTATCGCCGAGTCACCTAAACTTGCAAACCCACGCCTATTGAGGATGTAAAGGAAGAATGTTCAATGTCGTCGTGTCTCAAGGACAAACGAGATATTTTATTTTATTACGGTGTGTAACTCGACATGTTTAATCATAAAAAATTAATTGAATGAAAAAAAAATGCGTTAACATTTTTTTGACAACTTGCCAACCTACTGCAATTAACATTTGCATTCAAGCATTTTTAACTCTTATATAAGGTGTTCAAAACCGGAACAGTCCATAGCCTTGTTAATTTAATGTACTATTATCTAACAAAAATAGCGCAAAATGTAGCAAAAACGGAAAATGCTAAAATGATTCACCCAATTGTAGTGAATGAACAAAATTACACGGTGCGCTCTCTTAGGTTTGTTACAACATGTGGGAGTTGTTTTTTTTTTTTTTACGAAAAATTAGATCGAAATTATATGTTTAAATTTTGACCTAAGATTACGGATTCTTGAAATGGGTTAATTAATGCTTCCATAAAAAAATCGGAAACTAGTAGAGATTATAAAAAACTAATATAGGTATTGTACTATCTCTAATTAATCTCTGAAAAAATTTTTGTGTCAGTAACATTCTCTGTCATAAATCAGGGACTTATCACATTAAATGCTACTCCAAATTAATTATCGAATTATCCAGAATGATTATTAATATACGCGTCTACATGAACAAAAAAGATAGCCGTATTAATATCCTCTCTAACCCACTGCGTTTGCGGCAAAATGGACAGCACATCAGAGGATGGAACAGGGTGGTGGACACTTTAGTATTTGTGGTTGCGTGTGTGAAAACACAGCTGATGTACTAATGCAATATCTTGTAATAAACAACTTCACGCACAACACATTTATCACTGAGTAATTGAAAACGACAACCAATTAACACCAGCCATTGAGTGTACCTGCCTCAAAGGCATTGGGCCGCGCCCCTAATTAGGGGTTGTTTTCTGCAATTGAAGACAGCTAGGCCGCTGTCTCGCAGGAAACAAAACTACTTCGCTTCGAACATGTTCAGCTCTCTACACGTTTGCATTAGGTTCACTCTTGTTCCGATCGCAAGTTCAACTGAACGTATGGGGCAAGTAATTACAACAGAACTACTTTTCTTCTTACCTTACAACATCGAATTTCATAATTATACGGCAGAATAGGAAATTTTTGTACGCAGAAACCTTATAAAATTTACTACAACTTTGGTAAAATATTTATTCGTCATTAACAAATTAGGGGTTGCCACTATCATATCGCATTAAATGTTATGCCGCTGAGTATTTATCGAATTATCAAGACACTATTAGTTACCACGTCCCTAGATAGTAACATCAATGTAGCTGTTTCTGCATTTTGGAACATGGTAAAGTGGAGGTGGCTTGTATCAATATTCAACGCCAGGTTTCAACTGTACAAATAGTACTGCTGCCTCAGGTACGGTTATTTTGTAACTGCAGTTACACAGTACGCTTCGTATAGAGTTACCTCGTTTATGTTTGCAAGTATGAAAACTAAATGAAACTAAACGTGTCTCATTTCCAGTGTACGGAGAAAATTCGATTGTTTTCATAATACACGCGTTGCGTTTGCACGTGCTTGTATTAATTTTGAAAATTTTTCTTCTTTGGGTTAATTTCATAAGAATGGTACGGTTTCACATCAGTGAGCAAAATTAATTCGTTATATATTTATCCATACACTCTAAGAAATTGTTCGCAAATTTACTGTGCCATTATATGTATATGCGCGCTGAGAAAGCAGGACTAGTAGTATCATGTATCATAACTCCATGGTAGTTTTCCTACATTTGTTCAGGAAAGAGTATGATACGCACTGAAGTTCCCAAATTATTTTAAGAGCATTCATATTTTGGAGCTCAATGTATGGTAATTATTCGCCTGTGTATTATGCATAGGTTTAAAACTTCAATTAATGTTTATAATGGTTACTGAACATTTTTGCCTACTTTCCGAAGGAAAGAAAGGCTTATGACATCACTTTCCTGGCTGTGTGTCTGTGTGTGTATGTTTGTGTCTGCGTGTATGTGTGTCCCCTTCCTTCTATTAATTTTTTTTTTTTTTACGCGTTAACCGAATTTTACCAAACTCGGTACACATAAAGCACCAAGTAAGTACACCTGACTTTTATAGTCTTCGACCACGTCGGGCACTTACTTCCAAAATGGCGGACGTTTTAAAATTTAATATATGTCGTGTTTCGGAAACCATTCAACCTATTTAAACCAAAGTTGGTATGCTAACAGCGCTAGGTGTAAGTATTGAATGCAGATGTAAATATTTTTGTTGGTCCACCATTTTGGAGGATAGCACTATATGAAAAAATTAAGCTTTTAGCTTTTACGTTATATCTCGGAAACTACTCAACCAATGTTTCGCAAACCTTTGTCACGTAAGTAATCCTATAATATGCAAGGTAAATATAAGTAAGTGAACTTTACACGGCATTTATTTTAAAAATAGTGGTCCCACAAATATTTTAGGTTTATTTTGTGTAACTACCATACCATTTTACTAATTTAAACCAAAGTTTTTACTCTGTTAGTACCTTTTACAATCATCAGATAAGCCAAAAACAGCCACTTTTGTTTGTCATTTTGTAAGATAGCACTATATGAATAAATAACGGTTGTACTGTGGTAGACCATATTAATTTATATGTTTTAAGTGTGCACGTCTCTTATTTCTGAATGGCGCCTATAAAAACATTTCAGCTTAGTGTTATATACATACGAAAATATGCACCAGATTAAATTTACTTTGTATATTGGATCTATTACAATCATGGAACGTGCTAATACATAAACTTTTTGTCCTCCATTTGTGAAGATCGTTACATGAAGAGTGGAGGTTTTACGCCATATCTCGAGGATCAATCAACAGATTCATACCATAATTTCACGCAAGTATTGCTACAGTAGAGTATGTAAATTAACATGTGTTATGTGCGGCATGCATATTTTAATGGAGTTTATATAAATAGTTAAGATTAATTTGTTATATCTTTGAAACGTTTCAACAAAATTCAACCAAATTTTGTATGCAAATAGTATTAATTAAAAGCATCGTTTATGCATGCAGATATTCTCTTTTGCCGGATTGTTTGCGAAGTTGTGTCAGGTGAGTAAAATTAACATTTTGCCACATTTCTGAAACAATTCAACTAATTTCCACAAACTTTTTCACACCTACAGAAGGTCATGTAAAGATGCATGGTTCAAATGGGGTCAGTTACTGATTTTCAAAATGGTGCCTGTATAAATATTTTGACATTATTGGCATATCAATTAAAATATCTAACCGAATTAAACCAAACTTTTTATGCTGAAAGTATCTAAATATTAGACGCATAGAATATAGAACATTTTTAAGGCAGTTTTGTAAGATATCACCGATTAAGAAAGTAAGGTTTTTATGCTTTAGCCTGGGTACCAATCAACCGATTTCCAATTTTTTCACACAATTAGCGTTGTGGTAGGTTATTTAAACTTGTGTGGTTTTAGTGGTTCCGGCACTTATTTTCAAAATGATGGCCATATAAATATTTCAGGTTAGTGAACACTTATCGTTCAAAACATTACACTGATCACATCCGAAGTTGATGCTCCGAATCATACCTCCGTGTTGCAGTTGATTGCAAGCTAGCTTAATTTTACGAGTTTTTCTGAATTTGAATCCCGGTTAAGTAACTAGTGCATTTTAATTGTCTTGGTACTGTTTCACACGTTTCTGGTTTCATATTTAATGATATTGCTGTCAATGAGACGTTAACGCCTACCAACCATCTAAGCTTTTAAGAACTTCACTAAAATGTATTTGCACTCATGTAGAGGAAAGTAGGCTCGTTAGTTATCAGTAACTTCTTGTTACTGGTTGCGTTATAACGTCATATTTCATAATTACAACCAATTTCTGTAGAAGCTTTTGATAAAATTACGTTTGCTGCTCTTAAATAATCCAGGAAATTATTCACATTAGAGAAGAATAGAAGAAGACTAATAATTTGACAGAGCATAAAGATCACAGTGTTTAATCAAAATTCGAAGAGAAAAATTTTCATCGTATAAATACTTCCAAATTAGTTTAATTTTTTTGTATTGCAGATTTCCTGGAGTACTTGTAGAAATCGCCAGCGAAAGTTCACTGCAATATTTGCGTGCGTATTGTTATGATGTGATCAGGCCTTAGCTGAACGGCCTGCCTGATCACACCTTCAAACATGGAACCAGGACACGAGCGTGATTGCAACAACACCTTGCGAAAGACAGTTGCAGAATTACCCTCCACCGGCCAGTAAACAAGGCCGAAAATATCAAACAATGCGCCCGATATAGGCCAGCGTAACACCTGGAGCGGCGTCTTTTGTCGTCGGGCTACTGGAACGAGAAGACCACTGAAGATGGGTGTATCCGGCCGTCGTTAACTGCCTCATAGAATCAGCCTCCGGCAACATGAACAAGGTGGGGACTTTCCAATTAGACTAAACTAGTAATGGCGTGAGGTAACTATATTTAATACAATTAATTAGCATCTTGGTATACCATTTAAAGCTTTCCCGATCAATAGTCACGTAAATAGTTATTGTATAATCTTTTTGTTTAATGAACCTCATCTAATGCTATTGTGCTCTACCTAATCATGACTCATTATTGAGCTACACCCTTACTCACTTTCGCGTATGAATGGCTTAAAAGGCTCATTCGTAACAGTATGCATAGAAGTATAGTTCACCACGCCAGACATATTGCGCTCTAGTTCGCGACAACTTAAGAAAGTAAGTGATAGTGTTGACCAACTACTGGTGATGCCTCTTCGGCTTTCGCTGTGACTATGCTCTTAGTCTCAGTTCCGTACAACCAACGTGGCAGAAAGATGAAGAACGTACGTTTAAGAATCGGGAATTCAGGATTATTTTCGGTCACAGACCATCTACGTATTGTTCATTCGAACGGAATGATTATCCAGATAATTGCAGTTCAAATGAGCACAAAAGAATCTTAGGAAGGCAAAGAAACGTAACAACAAATAACGTAAGAATTTAATAAATAAAATTTACCATCACAATATTTCTGTATCTGTAATTCCTTCTCGTCTTCAGGATTCGTTGATAGAAGTATGTTAAACAGCATCTCGGTGATTTAAAATGCAAGGAAGTACTCTCTATACATGATGAATATCTAGTTCAATCGCTCATGAATGTGGGAAATAGTTGAGCATTATAATATCAATTATCTAAAATACGCACTGGGTAGCTAAAATTAGTGCATTAAATTTGTTGGCAACAAAAAAAAATTATGTTTGTACCACATACTGTTCAACCTTTAGATATTATCAGTAATTGCTCTTTCCTCGCAAAAAAAAAATATGAGCGCATAATTTTCGCATAAATACATGTCAAAATCAAAATTCTACTGTTTCAGAAATCTACAAATAATGAAAACCATTTCACGTACAGAAATGAGATAATTCACATTGAAAAAAGATGCGAAGAGCTACTTCAAGAAGTCTACTAGATTGTAAGAGGAAATAAATTTGCAATTAAAAAAATTTAAAAATATGGCAATTCTTGCATATTTTTTATTTGTAGCTACTCCTAAATATTTAGAAAATAACTTTTGCTAGATACAATGACTTGAGATACAATCTTTCAGTTGCCATTTTTTTTAATTTTATGCAAATAATTTGGTTTACTTCATTTGTGCATTACAAAAACAATACAGTTTTGAATTAGAGAACTAATTTTGCAGAAACCATACCATATAAAAAAATTATCTGAAGAAAAGTTAGTCATATATAATGTCTAAAGTTGAACATCATGTGGTGATATGTAAATTACTATTTTTTGTTTGTTCCGTTTTCGAAATAATTTCGTAAGATATTCATTCTGGCTTACATGTCCATGAGTCATGTAGCGTCGACCGGGACGTGAAACATATTTAAAAGTGCTTTAGGATTTTAGAGCACTGTCTGGATGGAAGTATTTTGCGTGTCCAAGATCTATAAGCATGGTAGTTTTAAGGGCGATCTAGGTACGCCCATTGAATTATCTGGCCACCTTTACACGCAAGGCACTGAACTGAAGTTCAGTGTTTATCTTGTTAACTCGGCTCATAGGACTTTCAGTTGTGACACTATCATGTAATGGTGGAATAAAATCAAGACAAATGCGTGTTTCATGTATCTGTGGTACGTTAAGTACCACATGTATCTGTGGTACTTACTTGGTTAAGTACCACATGTTTCATGTATCTGTGCCAGAAGATTCATATCTAAAAAATATTTGTGAAACACTCGTATTCGACTTTTCATACTTTAAAATAAATATGCATTAGAGGTGAAAATAGAAAACGGAAGCTAGTGTTCAGACATGAGACTTTCCTTAAATGCTGTTCTCAAGGGAACTGGTTACCAAAAATGGTATTTTTTTATATTTGTACGAAATACCGCTAAACTTGTACGCATTACTTGTATCTTTCCTTGTATAGAAAAATTTAGACCGCATAGTTTTTGCACCATGGCATGACAAAATCTAAATTTTCATGTTTTTGGGGTGTACAAATGAAATAAACTAAAGCAATTACAGAAACCATTATAAGAGTGTCTGAAAGATCTAGTATTAAATCATTTTAAAATGTAGTTAGCAACATTTTTTACAATCATAAACTGCCACAAATTACAAACGTGCAAAAATTTCTTTATTTGAAGCAATTTTTCAAAATTCCGAAAATATTTCATTACGTGATTTAAAATATTTCTTGATGTAACTCATTTTACCTTTTGTTTTAACGTGAATTATTCCATTTCTTAAGCTAGTTAGTTTTTAAATGGTCAATATACAGCCGAAACTCTGCGCTCTGTTTGAGCACATAGGCAGACAGATGGCGCCCTTAACGCCCCGCCTACCTCGAGCTGTTTTTCACCCGCTTCTTAGGCCGAGAAGCGCGGGAGCGATATGGGTTAAGCTACCACGCATATAAAGTGCGCCATCACCTCTAACTCTGAACTGGCGTGCGGTGTTCTTGTCGTGCTGCGTGCACCTGTTGGACTTTCAGCTGTGGGAAATCTGTGGCAAGGTTCACTGTCGGGTCCTTGAGTACTTTTGTATGCATCTGACGCGTATATTTTGAGACACAGCTCTTTGGAGAATCCAGCCTTAGGTTGGAGTGCTCCAAAAAGGTGTTTTCTAATGTGTGTGTTCTTCTAGTGGAAAATATTTGTATTTCGAACACTTTGCAACTCAGTTCAAGTTCCAAGTAGTTACTCTAGTTGGTGTTATATGCCGCTGAGAATTTGTTTGTCGTCGAAGAACGCGCGAGTTACCGGGCAGCGCGTTCTGAGACATTTCCGACGGACGATAAAAACTACTGGGAAATGCCAGCACGAGGAATGAAAAAAAAATAACAAAGAAGAAAAGTGTAGCGGGTTCAGGGCCTACGTAAAGAGAGGCTGACCCCTGCGTCCAGCGTTCGTGACACAATCGGCGGTGAAAGGGAAAATTACCCCGGTTATCCTGGCTTCCCGTATCGAAACGAAGGCTGTGTGTGCATGCATGTACGTGTCGGGGAAGGTGGGAACCATTATTTACGAGCGAGTTGGAGAGCGCGCGGTAACATTACAGGACGTATAATGAATTGGCTAATGGAGGTGGAGGTTGCCGGCAGCAGAGCAGATCCTACTTATCTTCTCGGGAAAACTTGTTGTGAAGTTCGCTTGATTGCTCTCACAGCAGGAGTAGCGATGGGTGCGAGAGAAACGGCTGGGTTAACTTCCATAGAGTGTCGGTGGGGCCCCTTCAAGAGTAACAATTTTCCTGCACGACCTCGCTTTGTAAGGCCAAAGCAGTTTCCTAGCGCGGATCTCGCCTGCAGCAATACGTTTCAAGATAATTGGAAAACCATATTTTGTAAAGCACTTAAATTACCTATACCACGGATTTATTTATTTTTAAACGGCTGTCATTTTGAATTCCTCTAGTTAAATTCCATTAAGCGAGACACTTCAAAAGTTTGTATTCTAGATAAAAAAAAAAATAAAAAAATAAGTGTTCGTTAGTGGATAGCCACATTATTTAACATTTCCAGTAGAGATCGTACCTACAGAGTAAAAACTTTGTTTGTTTTTTCGTTTTATTTACAGGGCGTCATTAAATCACGTAGACGTAATATGTTTTCATTGAAGAAGTATCGAGCTAGAAATAATTAATAGTTGCAGTCAGGGTGTATCTGCGCTTGTTGCAGCAGTCTTACATTATGCCCATTCTAACGAGACATCTAGTAATACTCAGCCTATTTGATTATGCATTGGCTGCGTTGCTATCCGCTTGGGCAGTCGGATAATATGATCACGCCCTCTTCGTTTTCAAGTCTTTCACCATTATTTATTTATATTCTGTAGGTTTTTATAATGCAGATAATTGTTTACCCTTAGTAAATGTATTAAATATCACTATTTTCTGTATACTTAAAATTACTTCATCTTTTATGTTTTTCTACGTGGGGTAACGGCAATCCAAACCGACCCGTTGTGTCCACCATCTTGCACAAAACTCGTTAAATTATGCGTTTTTATCCAAACAGTACAACGAAAATTATTCCAAGCTGCAAGCATATATGATCTTCCACTGGCACAGAGTAATATACATATTATAGAACATTAAATGACACACGTAGTAATTGAAGTTACTATTTTTGGCCTTATAAATTACAGGATACATTCGGAACTATTTTCTGCTGCAATCGTACTGTGAAACGACTAAACAGACGACTTTGCCTTTTTCAGTGATGATGTTAACACTTAAGAAAAGTTAAATTACACTGACATACTCTAGCAGTATTTAAAGGCAATAGTCAGTGGCACCGCTGTACCGTTACCTCTTGGAAGTGCCCAGACCTGCGCCAGTTGTGCTCTGACAGCGCACGAGGGAGTGTGTGCTGGTCGTGGCATTGCGTTGCAACCCTTCGTGGGCTTCGCGTACCCCCCCCACGACGATGGGATACAGCAGGATAATGCTCAGTGTCATCGGCCCAGGTTGTCCATAATCGGTTGGAGGAGCATTCTGGAGAGTTTCAACGACTGACGTGGCCCCCTCGTTCGCTCGGTATGATCCCCACTGAGCAATGATGGGGCGTGGTTGCGAGGGGTCCATTCGCAGCCAAGATCTGCGCACCTGCAAACAGCAGGGGTATGTGGGTAGCCATCCCGACGGCATGGGTCAACATATCTCCAGATGTGTTCCGTCCACTTGTGGAATCGACGGTCACGAGGAGTTGCTGCATTTCGCCGGGCTGGAGGAGGACCTACACGATACTAGACCCGTGCACCATGAACTTTAGAATTTCAGTGTTCAAGATGAATCATCACATGCAGGTGGTTACAATTTGGGCTTGGCGGTGGACCGAGAACAATTCTACTCTCCTTTGCGNTCATCGGCCCAGGTTGTCCAGAATCGGTTGGATGAGCATTCTGGAGAGTTTCAACGACTGACGTCGCCCCCTCGTTCGCTCGGTATGATCACAAGCTATCCAGGCGGCATGGGTCAACATCTCTCCAGAGGTGTTCCGTCCACTTGTGGAATCGACGGTCACGAGGATTTGCTGCATTTCGCTGGGCTGGAGGAGGACCAACGCGATACCAGGCCCGTGTACCGTAAACTTTAGCATTTCAGTTTATGAGATGAATCATCACATGCAGGTGGTTACAATTTGGGCTTGGCGGTGGACCGAGAACAATTCTACTCTCCTTTGCGNAAGATGAATCATCACATGCAGGTGGTTACAATTTGGGCTTGGCGGTGGACCGAGAACAATTCTACTCTCCTTTGCGGATATCGTGTTATTGACCCGAATTCGTCCAGGTCGTGGCTTACGAACTGCGATCCAATTGAATAGATGGTCAAATGTACACGTGTTTGAAGTTTAGCTTGCCCTTAAATGAACTCGCAAAATTTCCGGGTTTTTATCTATTAGAATTTTTAATGTCTGACGCATAAACGTAATTTAAAATCAATNTGAACTCGCAAAATTTCCGGGTTTTTATCTATTAGAATTTTTAATGTCTGACGCATAAACGTAATTTAAAATCAATCAAGAATCGTCGCCGTCGTTATTCACAACATTCTACAGTTAAAATCAGCGTGGGAAGTTATTATATTTAAATTAACCACCGGACACAAGTCATATTAAGGTGGGGCGTCTTCTGATCTTATGTTAAGAAACAGAAAACGCTATATTAATTATTAAGTTAATCGGAACGAAACCGGAGTTTGCGAAGCCGGCGGTGAATTAATATTTTCAGCGCATGCGAAACAAAATGGCTAGGTCGGGCAATATCAGTTCACACAGAGCCGAGTAAATTTGTTTTCTCCCGGTCGCGTGTCACCCTGCACGCTTGACTTCATAAGTGGAAGAGTTTCCACTGGTGCTCGGGGTTGAGCGATAATTGAAGGTCATTACATACCTCTGGTATAGGCAGTTTAATATGATAGTTTTCGTTGCAACTGGCTGCTTGGTTCAGACGTAAAAACAAAGGTAGGGACATTGTCGTATTGTTAAGTTTGCTAGGTTATAAAATGTAATAGTGTGCATGCAGGTTCTCTATATCTGCGAGCTAAGACTTTCTTGCCGCAAACACTTTCTTGCTACTATCTACGTGCGGAGCCCTTTGTCCGTTATCATCTTGAACGGTTTCAATTCTATCGTGCTGTCTTTCAGACTCTTGCATTCAAATTTCCCAAGTAGCCTTGAACGGTGACATCGTCCCGAGATATTTTTTTCTTTGCTGCTGAATAGGAATCCTCTTTCGTGGTCCAGTGACTCGTAACAATTCGACTGCTAACAACGGAATCGGTCAAGCTTCCTTTAGCACGCCTCTCCGTTTGTACGGTTTTTTTCTTTTTAAGTGTGGCCGAAGACAAAGTAGAAGAATCTAAAGGAAGGGACAACTCGTCGTAAGAAATAAAGAGTTAAGATCCAGATAGCCACCACAAGATCCGTCTAGGTGTTCTCTTCGGGAAGATAAGCATCTTTACGGCGGGCACTTCTCTGCGATGTCTCCAGCTTCTTCAGTGAGTGGCGCACGCAGAGAATACGAGAATTACTTCTTGTCAGCTATTCAACTGTCCAACTGGAACGTTATTTGTTCTGCGAACAGATACATTTCGTACCATGCAAAAGAGTGAACCAGGACAAAAAAAGGTTGGCTCTGGTGGATATTCACATTTGCAAAACATAATTGTTGATCCCCAGCTGCATAATATTGCCCTTAAACGTGTATATTTTGCATAAGTCGAAAACTCATGAATATTCATCACCAAACAGGAAGCCAAACTGATTTGAAAGTGTATTTGACCGTCCGGAGACAGCCTCAGTGTGTTCAAAGTTACAAGTTTGAAAATTTTTAAGGGTCTCTTAATTTTACGAAATTCGGTAAAAAAAAAAAATACATTAGTGAGATAATTGTTCGTATAAGATTCATACAGGCTGCTCCAGTATCTACGCGTACTTTTTGTAGCATACTTTATTACCTTAATGTAGTGAACTGAGTTTATCAGCGTACTTGTTTTTTTACTCACCTCCAATTTTTCGACATTGTCGGTAATATTATTGAAAATTTTTACATATATCACGTTACAATAAATATGCAGTAGGGCCTGTTTTATGGAACTATTTGTATATAAAGGGTGATTCTAAAATCATGGGACAAACATTGAAGGGTGGTAGAGCTCACTAAAACAAACAATTATTGTATAGGAATACATGGGCGGAAGTGACGCATTGAGGCACAAACACAAAATCATAACACATTAACGGAAACATAAAATGTTCATTAGCAGCATACTTAACGAGTGATTCCGTACATAAAATGTTAAAGCAGTTGCTGGAAATGCATCTACCAACAGTCACGCATGCTTGGCGACCTCTACATATGGCGTGATTGGCTGACAATGGTGGCGTGCGTGAAATACCCGGCGTATTTGAATCTGTTCGCCAATCACTCCACCGACGCTACCAAGCTTGCATTACTGTCGGTGGTAGCAATTTTGAGCAATTATTATAAACATTGCTGTATAAAGGCATTTAGTGGCGACGTTGTAAATAAACACGGTGTTGCATTTCATGAGTAAATTTTATGTTTGTTCCTCAACGCGTCACTTCCACCCATATATTCCTATACAATAATTGTTAGTTTTAGTGAGCTTTACCACCCCTCAATGTTTGTCCCATGATTTCAGAATCGCCCTGTATAAGGAAAACGTCCTTGTATGAAAATAATTTTGCTACCCTTTAATTTTTTAGGCAAAAACCTCTATGTACAGAATGTTTTTACTTCTACGTACGGAATGTTCTTTTCGGCGCACCTTTATCTTCTACCTCTACTCACGGAACGGGCTAACGTCATTGTGTACGGAGGAAGGTTCGTGGCGTTCCTTCACAATTACCTTTATGGAAAATATTAAAATCATTGTTTACTTTCACTAAAGTGAAACATTCAGTGTGCGATCGCGATCTCGTGACGCCATGTCGGAAAATGTTGTCTATCAGAGATAAATTAGAACGAATTCACTAAGTTGAATGTGTGTAACAGCGCAAAGACGTGCCAAGGATTTTAAGTTTAATCCCAAAACCTCCATGTAAGGAATCAAAGGCGAAGAAACCTGGATTTATGGAAAATTGGATTAGTGAAACCTCTACTTATAGAAAAATATTACTATCCCTTTTGAATTGCTTATAAACTGGTTCTGCTGTACATTTCTTCAGCATATTATCGAGTTTTGAAATTATGTGTATTATAAATAAAACTCATGTGCTAATTTTTACTTCAATTTTTTTTTCCAGGAGTTGGGTAGATCTCTGAAATGCAGATCACCTAAGACACTGTAGCCACAACATCGATATTCAGCCCAGCAAAAGAATTTCAAAACACCCTGGAGCATAATTGTTGATACTTTCCGACTCACTGCACCAGACACCAGCAATCATCCCCCCCCCCCTTTTTTTCTTTCCAGTCACGTAGCGAGGAATTCGTGGCATCATCGCGGCGTGACGACGATACAGAACTCACTGTAACTTCTCTAAGTCCTTTTTTTTTTTTAAGAACCGACAAGATGTCCCCACAGCCGGGTGTACAGACCGCCGATGCCAGAATTCAGTCAGCCTGCAGTACCGTGAAGCAATGATGGACTCTCTCAAGACATTTCCTATTTATCACGCGTGACTCGTAATTCCTAATACCTCTGTCCGTCATTCGGTTTAAATGTTTCTGAACTAAAGCAACTTTAATTATATTTTTATAACGTGACAGCATGTTCACTTCGTGTGTTGTCTAGTAGTCTTCTGTAGACAATAAAGGTGCATTCCGGTTACTCAATATTAAGAACAAATGGCGTAAGTGAACAAATTTTAATTTAAAATAATGTATTATAAAAATTCATGGCATAGTGTATTTATTAACAACTTGAATCTATAACGCTTTAATAAATTATGTTGAAGAGCTAGCTCTTTGCAACGTTGAACTAATTCTGTTAATTTCTTTTAAATGGTCCTATATTAGCGATTTCTTGCATTACTTATTACAACGGAGTTATACATTTCTGTTAGTTATTAGTTTTTAAGGTATGTGACAATACCTTATCAGTTAAACGAAAATTATAAACAAAGAATATTTACTTAACAATTCCAACTTTGTGTCAATGCGTTAGATACAACGATAACGTATACTAAAAAGACATGATGCCCCATACAAGAAAGGAATGGTACTTTAAAGTTACCACGCGTACTGTAAATATGATTTTGGAGCCCTCCAATATAGTTAAAAACTGCTTTTTCAGACTGACGTATATTAAAACGTACAAGCCAGACATGAGCCAAACTACTCTGAAAGTCCCATATGTACACCCGACACGCAGCACTGCGAGAACACCGCACGTCAGTTCAGAGCCCTGCATGTAGCGGCGATGGCGCTCTTGTAGCGTGCGCCAGTGTAACCCTTATAGCTACCGCGCTTCCAGGCCAAAAGAAAAAAGGAGAAAAATGGTGCAGGTAGGGGGAACATTTAAAGCTCACTTTCGTTCGGTGTTGTGCAAACTCACGTCTGTTTCTGGTGGATGTTAACAGATCTATTGAATTATGGGCCCGTGGACCACATGTGGCTCTACAGATTCACCTGAGTGTTCCGCGAACAAAACATTTCATCAGCCGTTCTTTTTTTTTATATTTCCTTAACGTCAGCTCTAACTATCATTAGTGCAAAACATACGCTAAAATTATACATCACTTCATTTATTTCATCTCTACGCAAATAAACTATATAAGAGAGCCATGACTTTGTAATACGCGAGTATGACCCTTCAAACAATGTAGTTATTTTTAGGTGGCCCGGCGGGATAACCAACTGAATAGCCCTGTATGTCGTGACTTTTGCACGTTATGTATCCAGCATGTTGCGAAAATATATGCCAAAACTTCGGGGTATAGCTCCTCGCATCTAGAGGCAGGAAAACTATTGCATGAACATACGTCCGGGAACACTTAGTTTCTTCACTAGAGCTCCCATTACAAAACGGACGTTGTACGGCCTGCGGGCTGATACGTGGTATCGTGGGACGCCATCACGTCTATTGTGTGACGGCAGACGCATGCCAGACAAGTCGAACCGACCATTTCATCGGAAGCAGAGAACTGTCTGATGTAGCATCGAGCAGTAAGCTACAAGCGTCGCGTGCGCATCATTCGGACGTCGGTACAATTAGAGAATCCGTAGTACACGATGTCATATACCAGGCACAAAAATCTGCGATGGTATTCCACATAACCAAGATCCAGCCCGTAGGCCAATAAATATTAATTATGTAATGAAAGTTGCAGTAAAGGAATTGTGCGTTTATAGACCTATTACCATAAAAAGTATTCTCTTCCTGTTGATGTGAGGAATGTTTTCCCAAAGTTTTGAGAGGGCCGCGGTGGTGTAGGGGTTAGACTGCCCACCCCCCACCTAGGCGAACCGGGTTCGATTCCCGGTGGAGTCGCTCCCGGATTTTCGCTTGTGGGAATCGTGCCGGACGGAAGGTTTTCTCGGGGATCTCCCATTTGCCCCGCCCTTTCTTTCCGGCGCTGCTCCATGCTCGCCTCGCGTCCCCCTCGACACCAATCACAAATGTCTTCACTCACTAACTCGCCCAAAGTTTTGACATGTATGTTTGCAACATCCTGTATTAATGTCCCCCCTCCACATACCCTATCTTCATTGCCAGGCACGGCCATGCCTAAAAATAAATAAGCGAACGCGTTTATGCACCGCGAACTCCAGATGCACACGCCAGAATAATGGTTTCGTAGGCCAGCAACATGTCGGGGCTCCATCCGCCAAACAGTGCCTAGTAACTTAACTCGCCAGCCGGTAGCCCAGCCAATGGGGAATCTTTCGCAGCACGCAGAAGCCAGTCAGGCACGAATCCCGTTACAGGACCTCGCGCAGCCAATCGGCGAACGTGTTCGCCCACGTCAAAGTAACCGCCAAGCCATTCGATTTCTGTGTAAATAGCTGTGCTGTGGCCAAGCGATGCGACGCTTGCATCGTCTGACGAAGCCAACAAATCCTTAGCTCCGTAACCAGGTCATCATACAATGTTATTCTCGTGTTTTATTTTTTTTTTATTATTATTGTTTGCCATGGCAATAATACAGAATTCTTTTTTATGAAAACGTTTTGCAATATTTTGTGTATAGTCTATTCGCGGTTTCTCCACACTTTTTGAAATAAACCTTTGAAAAATCACCCCATGTATATGAAGTGTTTGGTTATTTCCTAAATACGTTATGTATCGCAAGCGTTTTATAGTCTTACTTCCGTTCAAATTGTAGTATCTTATTATTTATAAATTGATTTTTTACTTGCATTTTATCTACAAACTGTATTATTTGATTTATAATTAATTCAATAAGAACAGAGAGAAAATGTGTTTGTTGGTAATGCCTAGTAAGTAATATTTCTCTGCGAAATATTACTAAGGTGAGCTCACAAATGCGGTCCGTTGTCCCTCTGGTGTAACTTTATGGAATTGGTAGAACTTTAGCAGGACTTCAGCAAAGTTGGTAGTAAGCAGGAATGGAATATATAAAAATTAATACGTACATTTGTAAGTTATTCAACACAGCTTATCATTATAAAAAAAAAGCCGTGGTTAGCAAATTGCAAAGCTCAGATTCTATATATGCTCGGATGGAGAAACACTTCAACTCCAGACAATGACATAATAATGGAATGGGCCAGCAACAAAAGAACTTAATTGCAAAGTGAGTAGAGGATGAAAGCAATAGGTAAAGCGTATGATTAGGAAACAGGTCCAGTTTACTAACAGGAGTTTGAATACAGGTGTTTGGGAATCTACTATTATTACGAAGTTCCTTTGATCTTTAGCCTTTGCATACATAACTATGAGACGCAACTGCCTAACTTTTTTTTTCAGCTTTGTTGCTCTTGGTCTTTCCCTTAAAAATGTTTTTTTTTTTCTGAAACTGTAAAGTGGACAACAGTATTAGCATGTAAATTTTCCACGGCATGTAGAAAATTTTATGAATAAAATAAATTTAAGAAATTGCAAAGATTTTTGACGTCACGCTCTTTTGTACCAAGCTCACAAAGATTATGGAACACATTCCCTCGTAAAATAACAGTAACAACTGCAAATAGCAACATAGGTTTACCAACTTCTTGTTAAAGAACGTTTACTTACGTCCCTGAGATTTTATGAGGTCGATTGGCATTCCCATTTTTTTGTCCACTAGCTTCATGCGACAAATGAATTATTCACAAATTGCTCTCTTTGTAATTCTAATGAATTATTAACTCTGGACTAAACGTGTCCATTTAAAGCATTCGAGCAAGTTTGACATTTGATCAACGCAAATTTTTACTACCTTTTTATCACATCAGACCGCCTGTTATGGTTATGAAGTATATACATAAGGGTTATTTTAGTGTTGTGTGCCACAAGCAAGCAGTAAAATCATAAAGTGCAAGATGTTTCCGGAATAAAAATTACATGATTTGCATACAGTTGCTATCCGCACGCAAATCAAATACGAAGGTCACGAGCATAAGTGATTACGGAGCTCTGTAGTCGCTAAAAATAAAGTAGGTTAACAAATAAAGAAGTACTGTAGGAAAATTACGTTTTACAGCATTTTATTTCTTCATTCCTGCACTTATATCCGGACACGAGTCATTGCATAACCCTGAAGCACTGTCCATAAAACACGTAGGTTTACTTCCTAGCTCAAGGTGATGAAAGTAAATCATTCTAGAGGAAAACAGCTCCAAAAACGCTTATATTTATGTGCCTTTCTAAGAGTTTTCATTACAGTAAGCTGTTTTCAGTGTTTACCTTTTTTAAATATTCCTTTAAGACCTTTTTCTTTATTTCTGTATTACGTCCGACCCTTTCATTCATCCGTGTGTCAAAAAATATTTTTACGTGGTGTTGTTTTCGTCTGACATCTATAAAAAAATTATGGTTTTCACATAATGACGCATATTCAGTAAACTTCAGGGGCGATTGGTAGCGGGGTCGTAGGGACACGTCCCCCTTCTCTCCACCCGACGAAATGTTGAAGAAAAGTTTGAGAAACTTGTTTGGTTATTTTAAAATCAGTAAATAAGCTTTGACGAAATCCATTCTATATAAAATACATTAAATTGCTTAATTAGGTTTTGTTTGCTTTTTATTTAAAATAATATAAATGTAAATATTGAATTAACACATCATAGTAACATTTCTGTCCTTCAGAATAAGTTCATTATTTAGTCTTGGATCTGTTAGTACTGCTATCAGTGAATTTATGAATGACCTGACAGAAGGCATTCTCAAATGCAGAGCTATCTGTGGGAAGAATTTTAAACACTAGTTATTCTAATTCAGAAACGTATTCATAGACAGCATACAAATTCACCCATAATGGAATCAAGTGTAACAAAATAATTACTTTATGGAATGACTTTTTCCAGCGAAGGTGGGCTGGTATTTTAGTTTTATAGAAATAACGAGCTCGTGAATTCATAGTTATACATTATATTAAAACATTTCCGTTTTTATGAGTAAGTTACGAGATAATTTACATTTCGCAAGGAAATTTTTTTAAGGATATTAAAGGATGTTTCTCTCCTACATCTTAGCAACACTGTTTGTTTTATTTAATTTTATTTTGTTGAATAAAACGTGGTTCTTCAAGAAATAATTTGCTTTGCAGTTTAACAGATTATTTATTTATGTGTAGTGAGTGAAGCCGTTGTACTTTATTCGGGATGACAACATGAGCAATAACAGTAACAAAAGGCAACATTCACAAGTATCTGAATTAAGTAAAAAGCTAAACATCAGTGACTATTTTAAGGTTGCACAGGCTGTGGATTGTGATGCTTCTCAAAACACCTCTGCTCAGGCTCCATTATTGAATGCAGAGTTATCTTGTTCTCTACCAGACCAACCAGAGGTGCAAACCACCGATTTTGTCCGTGTAAGTAATAATACTATTGTTGAAGCCTGTGATGTTCTGGCTTGTAATAGATTTGATATGGGGTTATATGCAAACAACAAGAGACGTGAGGATAATCTGAAATATAACCTAACGAAGACACCGTGGGTTCCACCAGAGAATTACAAATTCCCGCCTGGTAANAGAGAGAAAATGTGGTTGTTGGTAATGCCTAGTAAGTAATATTTCTCTGCGAAATATTACTAAGGTGAGCTCACAAGGCGGTCCGTTGTCCCTCTGGTGTAACTTTATGGAATTGGTAGAACTTTAGCAGGACTTCAGCAAAGTTGGTAGTAAGCAGGAATGGAATATATAAAAATTAATACGTACATTTGCAAGTTATTCAACACAGCTTATCATTATAAAAAAAGTCGTGGTTAGCAAATTGCAAAGCTCAGATTCTATATATGCTCGGATGGAGAAACACTTCAACTCCAGACAATGACATAATAATGGAATGGGCCAGCAACAAAAGAACTTAAGTGCAAAGTGAGTAGAGGAAGAAAGCAATAGGTAAAGCTTATGATTAGGAAATAGGTCCAGTTTACTAACAGGAGTTTGAATACAGGTGTTTGGGAATCTACTATTATTACGAAGTTCCTTTGATCTTTAGCCTTTGCATACATAACTATGGGACGCAATTGCCTAACTTTTTTTTCAGCTTTGTTGCTCTTGGTTTTTCCCTTAAAAATGTTTTTTTTTTCTGAAACTGTAACGTGGACAACAGTATTAGCATGTAAATTTTCCACGGCATGTAGAAAATTTTATGAATAAAATAAATTTAAGAAATTGCAAAGATTTTTGACGTTACGCGCTTTTGTACCAAGCCCACAAAGATTATGGGACACATTCCCTCGTAAAATAACAGCAACAACTGCAAATAGCAACATAGGTTTACCAACTTCTTGTTAAAGAACTTTTACTTACGTCCCTGAGATTTTATGGGGTCGATTGGCCTTCCCATTTTTTTTTTTTTTTGTTCACTAGCTTTATGCGACAAATGAATTATTCACAAATTGCTTTCTTTATAATTCTAATGAATTATTAACTCTGGACTAAACGTGTCCATTTAAAGCATTCGAGCAAGTTTAACATGTGATCAACACAAATTTTACTAAATTTTTATCACATCAGACCGCCTGTTATGGTTATGAAGTATATACATAAGGGTTATTTTAGTGTTGTGTGCCGCAAGCAAGCAGTAAAATCATAAAGTGCAAGATGTTTCCGGAATAAAAATTATATGATTTGCATACAGTTTCTATCCGCACGCAAATCAAACAGAAGGTCACGAGCATAAGTGATTACGGAGCTCTGTAGTCGCTAAAAATAAAGTAGGTTAACAAATATAGAAGTACTGTAAGAAAATTACGTTTTCAACATTTTATTTCTTCATTCCTGCACTTATATCCGGACACAAGTCATTGCATAACCCTGAAGCACTGTCCATAAAACACGTAGGTTTACTTCCTAGCTCAAGGTGATGAAAGTAGATCATTCTAGAGGAAAACGGCTCCACAAACGCTTATATTTATGTGCCTTTCTAAAAATTTTCATTACAGTAAGCTGTTTTCAATGTTTACCTTTCTTAAATCCTCATTTAAGACCTTTTTATTTATTTCTATATTACGTCCGACCCTTTCATTCATCCGTGTGTCAAAAAATATTTTTACGTGGTGTTGTTTTCGTCGGACATCTATAAAAAATTATGGTTTTCACATAATGACGCATATTCAGTAAACTTCAGGGGCGATTGGTAGCGGGGTCGTAGGGACACGTCCCCCTTCCATCCACCCGACGAAATGTTCAAGAAAAGTTTGAGAAACTTGTTTGGTTATTTGAAAATCAGTAAATAAGTTTTGACGAACTCCATTCAATATAAAATACATTAAATTGCTTAATTAGGTTTTGTTGGTTTTTTATTAAAAATAATATAATTATAAATATTGAATTAACACATCATGGTAACATTTCTGTCCTTCATAATAAGTTCATTATTTAGTCTTGGATCTGTTAGTACTGCTATCAGTGAATGTATGAACGACCCGACAGCAGGCATTCTCAAATGCAGAGCTATCTGTGGGAAGAATTTTAAACACTTAGTTATTCTAATCCAGAAACGTATTCATAACATACAAGTTCACCCATAAGGGAATCAAGTGTAACGAAAGTAATTACTTTATGAAATTACTTTTGCCAGCGAAGGTGGACTGGTATTTTAGTTTTATAAAAATAACGAGCTCATGAATTCATAATTATACATTATAATAAAACATTTCCGTTTTTATGAGTAAGTTACGGGATAATTTACATTTCGCAAGGACATTTTTTTAAGGATGTTAAAAGATGTTTCTCTCCTACATCTTAGCAACACTGTTTGTTTTATTTAATTTTGTTTTGTTGAATAAAACGTGGTTCTTCAAGAAATAATTTGCTTTGCAGTTTAACAGATTATTTACGTTTAGTGAGTGAAGCCGTTGTACGTTACTCGGAATTACAACATGAGCAATAACAGTAACAAAAGGCAACATTCACCAGTATCTGAATTAGGTAAAAGGCTAAACATCAGTGACTATTTTAAGGTTGCACAGGATGTGGATTGCGATGCTTCTCAAAACACCTCTGCTCAGGCTCCATTATTGGATGCAGAGTTATCTTGTTCTCTACCAGGCCAACCAGAGGTGCAAACCTCCGATTTTGTCCGTGTAAGTAATAATACTATTGTTGAAGCATATGATATTTTGGCTTGTAATAATAGATTTGATGTGGGGTTATGTGCAAACAACAAGAGACTTGAGGATAATCTGAAATATAACCTAACGAAGACACCGTGGGTTCCACCAGAGAATTACAAATTCCCGCCTGGTAACAGAAATTTAAAATTTCAGAGACGTTGGTTGAGCAAGTTTCCCTGGTTAACATACTCAGAACACTTGCAAGGAGCACTGCGCCGCGCATGTTGTTTGTTCGGGAGTGAAGCAATGGCAACAGGTAAAGAGGAACATAAGCACGTGGGAGCTCTAGTAGCTCAAGCATTCGCCTGTTGGAAAAAAGCGAAGACTGATTTCAGGCAGCATCAATGCGCATCCTACCACAAGAGATGCCATGTTGTTGCAGATAATTTTGTTTCTGTCTTTGAAAAGAAGCGAGGTGAAATAATTATACAAACTTGATTCAGCAAAGAAATTGAAAATTGAGGAAAAATAGACATAAACGCTTGCCTATCATCAAGACATTTTTTTGTGGTAGGCAGTANGAAGAAATTGAAAATTGAGGAAAAATAGACATAAACGCTTGCCTATCATCAAGACATTTTTTTGTGGTAGGCAGTAGTTGGCTTTACGTGGCCATCAAGGCAGCGGGTCTTCGTTGACTCAACATCTAGAAGAAAATAATGGTAATTTTCGCAACCTTCTAAGATTTCGCATAGACCGTGGAGACGAAATTCTAAGAAAACATTTTTGCACTTGTGGTGGTAATACTTCCTACATAAGCCCTGGCATTTAGAACCAAATTGTGGATGCCTGTGAGGAACTCATTTTACGGAAAATAGTAAACAGAGTTAACGCTTCAGGGTGCTTCAATATTTTAGTAGACGAAACCACCGATGTAATGGGGATTGGACAGTTGTCACTTTGTGCGAGGTATGTTATTAATACAGAATCTGGTTATGTTATTAGAAGACTTTCTCAAATTTGTACCTCCGGGGATCAGCTCTTGCCTCGACAATACTAACAACTATCAAAAANGTTATTAGAAGACTTTCTCAAATTTGTACCTCCGGGGATCAGCTCTTGCCTCGACAATACTAACAACTATCAAAAATTTTTGCATCAATTAGACTATTTGTATGGCCAGGGATACGATGGTGCAGCAATCATGAGTGGGTATTACAGTGTTGCCAACCAGTAATTCGTCAGTCATATCCCACAGATGTGTATGATCATTGTGCAAGTCATTCTCTAAATTTAGCTTCGACTCAAGCTTGCAGCCTACCAGAAATTCGAAACTGCATAGGGACAGTAAAGGAAGTGGTGTAATATTTTTAGATGCTCACCCAGACGACAAGATATTCTATTACATTGTATACAAGGAAGGTATCCTAGTAACCAGAGAACTCAACTGTTAAAACTGTGTGAGACTCGGTGGGTTGAGCAGCAATATTCTTTGTTTTTGTTTAATGAACTTTATGATCATATATGCGAAGCATTGTTGGAACTCCAAGAAGTTTATGACTCAGAAACATCTATAAAAGCATTCAACTTGCATTCCGCTTTGCATCAGATTAAGTTTATAGTTCAACTTGAGGTATGTTGTGAAAAATTTGGCCTACAATCAAATTGTCACTCTTTTTAGAAGGAAAGAAGTGTGACCTCTCTTCATGCGTCAAGTATTCAGAATCCACTTAAGTCTTAAGTCCAACTTCTGCGCAACGAAGCCACCAATAAATTTAGTGCTTTTTATTCTATTGGATAAAAACGGGAAATATATAATGATTTTGAAATCACAATCCCGAGAAAATCTGGAAAACAAGTTCGGCGGTCAATCTATGACACAAATGATGGTGTCTTGATTACTTTATTAATCAAATTGATCAGAGGTTCTTGCTCCATAAGAATGTGTTGTGTTCATTAGAACTTCTTCTCCCAAGGAAATGTGTTAAACTTACAAACAGTGACATAAAAAATAGTGCACAAACTCTACTCTGGAGCAGTATCTCCAAGACATATCTACGACTGTGACTGTTGGTGAAGCCCAGACGTGGCGACGAAAGTGGTTACAAGAATACAACCAAATTACTCAACAAAGTGATTTTATTGAAAACACTGAAAATTTGTGTGATAGAATATTTTTCCCATTTGCTCACAAAATGCTAAAATTATAAGCCACTCTACCAGTGCCTGCAGCGTCAAGTGAGAGGTCTTTTTGCACACTACGTTGACTTAAATCATACTTGCGCAACGGTATGTCGGAGAACCTCTTGAAAGGATTGGCACTTCTTGCAGCACACCAAGATACAGAAGTTGATCCTGAACGTGTTTTGGACATTTTCAGAAGAACCAATCGACGTATTCTGTTGAAAAATTAGTTAAGACTTACAATGGAAAGTAACTTGTGCAGACTAAAGCTGATTTAATATTATAGTGTGAAAATCAAGTGTTTAATTTCATAATATACGCTAATTATTGTTGTAAGATTTAATTGTTAATTTTTCTTACCTTTCATTAATTATGTAACATGTAAAATAGAGTCTGTTGGACGTTTCAAGGATGGACAATGGAAGGACAGTGTGTGATTGTAAGCCACAAATATTAGGCATCATGAAAACATAGGTGTAAAAAGGTATAATCGGAAAGTGAAAAAGGAACGATATACTTGTATAATAAGGTTAATAGGCGCCCTAAAACTATAGGTGTGGATTGTTGTAAGGCACAAGGAATGAACAGAACTCGCTGGGAAGAACAAGGAATGTGAAAGAAATGAAATAATGTCTTATCGAAGAATAGGAAGGGAGTGTAAACCGGTTACAAGGCTCCTCGAAGCGGCAGTTGTTGGTACTTTGTTAAGGTATCGTCGGGTTTCCTCGAAACCACAGTTGTTGGAACTTTGGTAAGGTACCTTCGGGTTTCGCCAAGGTTATAAGGCACCTCGAAGCAACAGTTGTTGGTACTTTATTAAGGTATCGTCGGGTGTCGCCAAGGTTATAATGCACCTCGAAACCACAGTTGTTGGTACTTTAAGGTATCGTCGGGTGTCACCAAGATTATAAGGCATCTTGAAACCACAGTTGTTAGTAATTTGTTAAGATATCGTCGGGTGTCGCCAAGGTTATAAGGCACCTCGAAACCACAGTTGTTTGTACTTTAAGGTATCGTCGGGTGTCACCAAGATTATAAGGCATCTCGAAACCACAGTTGTTGGTACTTTGTTAAGGTATCGTCGGGTGTCGCCAAGGTTATAAGGCACCTCGAAGCCACAGTTTTTGGTACTTTGTTAAGGTATCGTCGGGTGTCGCCAAAGTTATAAGGCACCTCAGACCATTCGTCAGAAAATTTAACGGAAAGAAACAAAGTTTTGACTTACAAAAGTCAGTAATGGTCATGGGACCGGACTAAAGAAAAAAAAAGAGATTATACACTGTTAGAAATTTCTGTCGATTTACTGAAATTTTTACGGAGATGTAGAGTTAATTTACGGAAAGGCACTCTGTAATGACGAATAACGGAAATTAGCTCCATAAATATAAAATACGGAAGCTCTTCGTATTCTTATGGCTACGATTTTGAGACACGAATAATGCAGATGGAACCTGAAGCATATAAAATCCCATCGTCACGATACTACTCCGTGTAAAACAGTAGTAGGTGAGTGGCAAACCACTCGTGGAGTGCCAATCCGTTTATTCTTGTTCAAATTCCGTTACAGGACAAAACCTTCTGTATACACAGTTAAACACGCACGTAACGAAAATAAAACAATTTTTTCGTAACCTCGTTTTATAAACCACAAATAGAACAAGCGCTCTAACACAACTTTAAAACTAAGAGGCGCGTTTGTCACTTTCATGTAAAATCCATTTTTACGAAATACTTCGTGTAATGGTGTGGTCGGTGAGTGGTGGTTCGAGTTATTGATTGTTGATTTTTCGTTTCGTTTTCAAATCCCACTACAAGACAAAATATGTAAACTTTTTTTTAATTTCTCTTTTTTACTAAGTGAAATATATTACGAAAATAACATGACAAGAAACTAAGAGATGCATAAATCGTTAAATACAAATTCCGTATTTACATCATCACTCCTTGTAAAAGCGTGGTAAGTGGGTAGAATGTTGGGCTGATTAGATTTTTTTCCTAGTTCTAATCCCGCTACCGGACAAGATTTTTTTAAATAGTCGTTTTTCTACACAGTCAATCCCCCACCATTACGAAAGTAAAACTTTTTTGTCACCTCTTTTTATAAAGAACAGATTTTTTAAAAATTAACTCGCAAGATTGTGGACACGTTCCGTGAGTTGACGGAGATTTATGTAAAATTTATGGAGAGAACATTTTTTAAAAATAAAAACGAAGAGACCGTAGTTTGACGCGGATGCCCGGATAATTTGTGACCGGTATCTTCCGTAATTTTACGGTTATTTTTTTCTAACAGTGTGGCATGTGTGTTTTTCCGACGCGCCGCGTGAAGAATAGGAATACGATGGTCGGACGGTACAGCTCACCTTGCGACGGAAATCTTCCCGAAGACAAACATTACGTCGAGAATACAAAACTGGATTAGGAGTAATAGCAATACCAGAATTAGAAGTAGCAACAAGTTCATTAATTGCCAAAGTCTTCCAACATATAATGTCTCTTGAATCAATCTGACTCAAATAATTAACACAATACACTGTGCTGTTGTGAGGATGTCTGTAGAAACAAACACCAGATCCATTGTGTGCAGTCATTCCCTGAAGAACAAATCTGTGCATAAAACACTTTGCTATTTCTCCTAATCCAGTTTTGTATTCTCGACGTAGGCTTAAGTTTGAGCNGGTATCTTCCGTAATTTTACGGTTATTTTTTTCTAACAGTGTGGCATGTGTGTTTTTCCGACGCGCCGCGTGAAGACGTGACCCTAGGAATACGATGGTCGGACGGTACAGCTCACCTTGCGACGGAAATCTTCCCGAAGACAAACATTACGTCGAGAATACAAAACTGGATTAGGATTAATAGCAATACCAGAATTAGAAGTAGCAACAAGTTCATTAATTGCCAAAGTCTTCCAACATATAATGTCTCTTGAATCAATCTGACTCAAATAATTAACACCAGACACTGTGCTGTTGTGAGGATGTCTGTAGAAACAAACACCAGATCCATTGTGTGCAGTCATTCCCTGAAGAGCAAATCTGTGCATAAAACACTTTGCTATTTCTCCATTAGGTCAAAACATAAGAGCTGCATCCGAATTCAAACTCGTGGGAGATGCGATTTGGATTTTTAGGAAGTTGGTCGGTACGAATGGTGATCAAACATACCTTCAACCTGAGAAGAATAAACCTTGGGCTGGCCGGAACGATAGGCCTGACTCTCGGATAGACCAGACGGCTCTTCATCTCCTCGCGTAGTTGAGCCCGCCTGGGACAAACGCAAAGTTCAGAGGACTATAGTCCGTTCACGGTCACTTCCAACTTTTCTCAAGCCTTACTAAAGTTATAGTTCCAAGGTATTCCTTCTCCTCATGCAAACAACGCAACCGAGTATAGAGAATTACACAAATGGACAAGGCGCCGCATTCGTACGCACTTAGGTGTAATATTTTGCTTAAGAAATATGTGTTATTAGGCATTACCAACACACCTATTTTCTCACTGTTTCTATTCATACTAGGCATAAATGAAACACTATAAACTATGTATAAAATATAAACAAAAGTTCAATTTAACCAAAAATAATGTACTTTCATGTCAATACAAGTATAAAACGCTTGTGACACATCATACATGAAGTGATTTTTTAAAGGTTTGATTCAAAAAGTGTGATCAAACAACGAATAAACTATTTATCTAGGCCTATATTTATTCTCAACGGAGGTCTGGAAGCAGTTCAAGAGTCTTTTTTTTTTTGTAGATTTTGAGGTCATGTTTTGTGAAATGGTATCTGTAATAACTTGATAAAAATATGAAATCATTAAAAAAAACACTGTCATAATTTTTAGTGTAATTACAATAATTTTAATCCAAAACCATTCTCACAAACTTGACAAATATATTCAACGCAAAGTTTGATCACATCGTGCTTCTCTAAGTCTCAGTAGTAGAGTGTTGCAATTTCTTTCAAATCAGACGCGTGGTTCACCGGAGGCAAGAATTTAACTTCTAGCCATTTTGACTTTAAATTTAATCTCAAAATAAGTTAAACTTGAGATACAAAACAAACGCATAATACCAGTCTTTCGTTATTTTAATCTGTTGCCAAAAGTCTTAATTTCTTCCCAATTTAAGATTTTTACCAAAAATAGACACAATTTAGAAATTCCTGTAATTCGTTTAATTTTTTCAAAAGTAATTTTTCTCCATTGTCATACATTCTTCACGTTATTATTTCTTCGTACCACTAAGGGAAAAAAATACAATATTCTAAAAATTTAAAGAAAAAAAANACATTCTTCACGTTATTATTTCTTCGTACCACTAAGGGAAAAAAATACAATATTCTAAAAATTTAAAGAAAAAAAAAATATTATTATCCTTTTGAAGGGGTTGGACTCGTAGAACGAATATTGGGTAGAGTACTCATACCAGGTGCGCAGTAACCATATCTGTGTTCCAGCATTGAACTAATTATGTTCCCACAACGTTGCTTTGACTAAGGTTTGCGTTGTTTTAATACCTCGCTACATTTGGAAAAGTTGTTTGACAAATACAATGTGATCACTTTACGAAAAAATTAATTTTTTTTTCTCGTAAAAACGTGGGTTCGGCGTAAAAGCCAAATGTAAAAGAAAAACAGAAAATCATTTTTGAACACGTTTTTATGGCAATTCTTGAGTCAATGTTGGGTACACGTGCAAGACGAAAATGGGTCTACCTCATCGTAAGTCTCTGATCGAACCAACTCATTCAACAAAGTTTTATGAGAGATACAACCAAACGTAACGTTAACTAAGAAACTATTTCCTATCTGAACAAGTTAGACTAACTACATATTTACTCGTACATTCATTTATTGCTGTGTAAAACGCGTGATGAATCTTGAATAATTCATATTCAGCTCTTCAAATTATATTATTAATTTTACTTGCAAAGTTCCCCTCCAGTTTTTTTAATTTAATCACACACGAGATTATGAAAATTGCCCGTTGCCAGTCAAGCAACTGTGCTGGTTTACAACTTTCATGATTGATAACCTTTTACTTAAATCAAAGCTGATATTTTATTAGTATAATAAGCAAGCTATTTCTTAAAGTGTATGAGGTGAAAAGTAAATTTTTTTTTAAAGTTGCAATCTTTGAGCTTATTTTGTTGATACTTTTTTTAAGACACTTTGTCCATTAAAATAAATTTTCTTGCATCAGAGATTTTCAGCTTGTGTTCAGTAGGTAACAACCTTCACGGAGAACGAATTTTATGACGATGCAGTTTCTATNGGAGAACGAATTTTATGACGATGCAGTTTCTATTCAAATTTAACTGTCACTGTTTTTTCTAATTCTAGGTATATAATGGCCACCAACAAGGCTGTGAGAAGAGGGGGGAAGTGTGCAAAAGTAAAAATATTCCCCAGGCCGCCAATCCCAAGGAGATCCTTCAAGCCTTAAAACCTCTCAGATAATTTACTGTCATTGTCATATGACGATGCAAAACCCACTCATAAGATAATTCGTACAACTAAGAGCACAATTACGCAGAGAATTAAGCGGCCGTGGTGGTGTGGTGGTCAGACTACTCGCCTCCCAACTAGGCGAACCGGACTCGGTTCACGGTGGGGTCGCTCCCAGGTTTTTGCGCGTGGGAGTCGTGCCTGACGATGCCGCTTGGTCGGTGGGTTTTCTCGAGGATCTCCCGTGCCTCCCGCACTTGCATTCCAGCGTTTCTCCACACCCACCTAACTTCACCCTCGTCGGCTCTCCAGACCTCGATGACCAAATCTCTACGCTATCCAAGTAGAGCATTAAACAACGTAGGTATAGTGTCGGGAGTTCGTTAGGAACAGGAAACTGTATGGACCTCGTTGTTCCTGAACACCGCATTACGACATCGACCAGCCATCTCGGGATCCACTGGTTGGTACGTTCCAGCCAATCTGACTGCATCAGTAAACTACGCGCGGGATATGAAAGTGGCATCACGACGCCACGAAGGGCATTGGACAAAGGGCTAGCTACAGTAGTATGCCATATTTGAACAAACGCAACCTTCAAGATCATCAGTTGTGTGCTTCTCTTCGCTGCCCGTGATTAAGGACATTTCCAGCAATCGCCAAGCATTCAGTTACCGTGCCAGTCACATTTACTTTATTATTTTGGATTTCTTATTTCTCTTTGCAAAATGTTTTACAACGACGCACAGTGGAACAATTTGTAAACTAATTAAACATTTACTAACAATTTGTTGACAATGAAAATGTACATTGTTCTTGGTGATAGTTTAATGTGAACATGATATGTTTTTATTATGAAACATCAATACTGTACAGTATCGTGACGACAAATGGTAAACTTGTACCCAAGCAACCTACACTGAAGAGCCAAAAAAACTGGTACACCTGCTTAATATCGTGTAGCGCCCTCCCCTCCCCCAGCTAGCATAATTGCCGCAAGACGACGTGGCATCGACTCGACTAATGTCTGAAGGTATACAGGAGGCAATTCACACCATGAATCCTGCAGGGCAGTCCACAAATCCAATCTGCGCCAATTTGAAAAAGGGTTGCACGTCTGTCACGTTTAATGATAACCTGCCATTGTAGCAGCAGTAATTGATCTAGCTGCCAACCGCATCGCGTTATTCTGATTGGTTCCATACCTCTGTTATTTGCATACGCACGCCTATACCAGTTTTTTTTGGCTCTTCAGTGTATTTTCTACTGGGAACGTAGAATAAAAAACCGTAAGTAATATTCGAAGTACATAGTGGCACGTCGAATAGGGGTTCCCAAAAGTAGCGTTGCCTCAGGCCCCAAAATCCCCTGGGCTGCCCTGGGGTATATATTAATTTATTTAGCCTCTCCGCNAGTGGCACGTCGAATAGGGGTTCCCAAAAGTAGCGTTGCCTCAGGCCCCAAAATCCCCTGGGCTGCCCTGGGGTATATATTAATTTATTTAGCCTCTCCGCGCTCTTAAATCAATGAACCCGTAACTGAACATAGGTTAATTCAAGTAAGTGATGACACCCGAATTCTTCTTCTGCCAGCGCATTAAATAATGATCTCGTTACATGGTCTTGAAGTGATTCTTTCCACGCACGTGTCCTAACCTTAGGTAAATCAGAAACATTTTAATGTAAAAAAAAATACAGATAAGCTAGTAAAGTGAAAAAAGGAAGTTGAGCGCATCGGGATCCGTGATCGGAGCTGTTAATGCTCTCTCATTCCAGTCCCTCGGCAACCATTTTCCCTCAAAATGTTCCTTTTTTTTATTAAAATTTCACTTTTTTCCTTCAAAATTTTTCATTCTTCCCTCAATATTTTCAGTTTTTCCCTCAAAAAAGCACCAATCCCCCCAGTTGCAAAACGATCCCCGAGAGGCACTTTTAGATCCATCGGAAGGATTTCGGGACATCGTTTTCGAGGGCAGAACAGAGGCGGCCATATTGGTTTTATAGGCATAGGGTATGCCAATCGATACACAGGTTCCAGGGTCCGGAGTCAGACCTGACCATTGGCCATCTTGGTTCTGTCAGCCATTTTATCCGCCATATTGGATCAAGGNCCAGGGTCCGGAGTCAGACCTGACCATTGGCCATCTTGGTTCTGTCAGCCATTTTATCCGCCATATTGGATCAAGGTGATCTTGAAATTGACCCTGTGATCTTGGCATTGACCCCGTGACCTTGAACCCAAAAAATTCCCAAAAAATCCCAAAAATGTATTTTTTAAATTTGTAAAAAATTATTTAAAAATTGTACAAGAATTTGTAAATTAAATTATTTAAAAAAATAACATTAAAACTGGTTTTTTTTTTTAACTTACATTTTCTGTACATAATAGATTAAATATTATTTGTATTATTACTAGCACAATAAATTTAGTTTACTATATAAAAATAATACTAATGAATAGGGATTGGATAAAACGTACGCCTAAGCAACACACCTCTTCGGAATCACACATCTGTATNCCAGGGTCCGGAGTCAGACCTGACCATTGGCCATCTTGGTTCTGTCAGCCATTTTATCCGCCATATTGGATCAAGGGGATCTTGAAATTGACCCTGTGATCTTGGCATTGACCCCGTGACCTTGAACCCAAAAAATTCCCAAAAAATCCCAAAAATGTATTTTTAAAATTTGTAAAAAATTATTTAAAAATTGTACAAGAATTTGTAAATTAAATTATTTAAAAAAATTACATTAAAACTGGTTTTTTTTTAACTTACATTTTCTGTACATAATAGATTAAATATTATTTGTATTATTACTAGCACAATAAATTTTGTTTACTATATAATAATAATACTAATGAATAGGGATTGGATAAAACGTACGCCTAAGCAACACACCTCTTCGGAATCACACATCTGTATCTAGTACTCTGCATCAACATGTGTGCTAAACCATTTGCTGAATTATATAAATATTGTGGCGTTGATGAATGTGTCGCAGGCATTTCTCCGCGTAAAAATATTTCCACTTAAAATAAATGCGTATTATGTACATTTAACGAGCTTCAAAAAATTTAAACGTGAAGTTACATGTGCAACCGTGTATATATTTCACAGTATAGTTACAGTGATTTTGAATTTACGAGGTTATATCTTTTCGCAACTAGCCACCATTTTACAACGGCAGTTTTAAAAATCGTCGAATTCCACCCACCGTATTATTCATAAAACTCCAATTTCTTGCATTAAATCTAATTTCACTGTTTTACATTTGCAGTAAATGTCTGTATCCATTTTTTTTGTTATTATTAATCTTTAGTGCGTCCAGTCTGTTGGACAAATGCGACGCTCATATTGAGTGTACGCGTTTCCGACCGTTTCGTAGACAGAAGTTCGAGATCGAGAGAAATCTAACACTAAACCTTGGCATTTAAATTTGTACTCACGGATAGACATCGTTTCGAAGATAAAAATTGTGAGTTTCGACAGTTCTAAATAACATATTAAAANTTCGAAGATAAAAATTGTGAGTTTCGACAGTTCTAAATAACATATTAAAAATTCAAAAACCGACCCTTTGGGACTCCCCTAAGTTGGTAGGGTGGAGTCTAAACAATTTTTTTTCATTTACTTATTTATTGGTAAACTTTACTGTTTCAGTGACACCGGATGTAGCTCCCTGGGATATTGTGACTTATGCGTGATTCGTCAAGACGATCACGGATTTACACAATCGCCTTTCCCGGGACCATGACAACGGAACAACTCGCGACCAACCGCGCCCGTGGAGGTAGGCACCCACCCAGCGTGTTGGCTGTTTTGAGCCAAAGGTAATTTCGTTTCATTTTTATCTGCATAGCAACAGCCATGCCATTTATCACGTCGGTCTCTCTCTCTCTCTCTCTCTCTCTCTCTCTCTCTCTCTCTCTCTCTCTCTCCGCCGAGTACAGCGAGGCGTTGAGGANGAGCGACCGGGCGGCCCTGGATGCGGATTATGCTAATTCCCCCCTACCACCCCCCTATTTACGTCCGGCATTGCTCGTTGCTCCAGTATAAAATTGTCCGTGAGAAGAGACGCTTCGTTTAGGCACGGTGACTCGTTCTTACAAAGGCTGCGTTCACGGTGTGAACCGAGCACTTTCGAAATCCCTGCGCGAGATCTGCTCGCACGCGCGTTACGTATTCTTCCGCCACGTCTAAAAGTAACATTTCCGTCCGCCTGATCACATTGTTCACGCGCCGTCCAAGCAAAGCCGCGGAATTCTCAGAAAAGCAACGCAAATGTTCGCCCTACACTTGTAATTCAACGTTTAGGCTTGGAACTACTTTCCTTCTATCGTCGCCATATTTACTGGACACCAGCCAGTCAGTGTGGCCGTTAAATTATATTCACTTTTTCTAAGAGTTGATTTCAATAGTCCTCAGTTTGCCGTGAACAGGCCTTTACTTGATTGTATCCCTTTGCCTTTGTTTCAGTAGTAACGCTGAAACGCTAACTAGTATTCACTCAGAAGTAATCGTTGCTTTCCCCCGTAAAGCAATTAATGAGATCTAATCCCCGTACTTAATTTTATATTTTATACGTTTATATTCCTACATTACAGGAGTGAATTAATGGCCCTTAAATATTACATTTCCTCGAATAATTGAAACAAAAATATAGCACATAATATTTTTTTTATAAAATGTACAGTTTTTTAATCAAAATTGTAAAATTTCTCTGCTTGTAACTGTATGTATTTCAACTAAATTTTAATTAATACTTCCACTGATTAATGATGGTGAGGAATTAGGAAAAATATATTTATAACTCTGATTTTGATTGAATTTTCAAGTTTTAAATTTGAACCGTTAGAACTGGTTTATTTTTATTTAATACGCGTAATAGAAAGAAGTAAACCAACTNTTCAAGTTTTAAATTTGAACCGTTAGAACTGGTTTATTTTTATTTAATACGCGTAATAGAAAGAAGTAAACCAACTGTAATATTTTCTTTTAAATATTTTTAACAATTTTACGGTGTTAATTAACGGTTGAGTATTAATCCTAGGTCAAAGACAGTGCTAGTTCTTACGTGTTTTCGAATAATACCAAATGTCCAAAAAATAATAACTACGGGCTCTTATAAAAATGTACAATCAAAAGTCGACCTCTTATAGTTGGGTGTGTTTCTAATAGAGAATATTTCGAAAAAAAAACACGCACTAACAGTAGGGGAAGAAAAATAGTTAAATTGTGTGTCTGGCTTTTTTATCACGCCTAGTTCAATATGAGCTGCTCACGGTAACCACTTTTAAAACACACCTTTTAAAAATTGCTACTCATAACTAAGTATATACTACATTAGACATTGGAGTACAGGCTCCTAGTTACGTCCAAAAACTTGACGTTGTATTGCCAGAGTAATGTTTACATTTATTGTACTGAAGTTAGTGCAGTATTTCTTATTTTATACACATTAGAATATGAATATGCATGTTATTAACACCTTTACACGCCTAGAAATTCATTACTTTTACTTGGATAGTGCATAAATAAGGTGATCAAGCCCACGGCGATTTTATTTTGACATATGGCGGAAGGATACAATACGAGGAAAGTAGATCTAGAGCAGGGCTTCCAAAGTGGTCAGTTAACCGTGAATATGAGCCTCATCACTTAATCCATGCGTCAGTTAAGTGAAAACATGAAATTGTTAGGAAGCTAATCGTGTCACTAATGTATAAATTCATACTCTAACGTATGCAAAACAAATACTTAAAAAAACTATTTTACTTAGGGAGCCTGCGTGCCATTGTGTACGGCAGCAACATGCAGTCAACGGCCAGTAATTTGTTTCCAAATGTTGTACTCGAAAGTTTCGACATTTACCCCGAACAACCTGTAGAAATATTTAAGCACATGTTTAATACGACGATAAAACGTTGAACCACTTCTGACAATTCGCGGCCAAGATAGCTGCAAGCACGTTGGTCAATGTTCAAGTTTTTAATGCATGCAGTCGCGGGCAGAGGTTTCATCAAAAAAAAAATTTCAAGGCTAACAGCGACGCAGCAGCATCTGAACTGATTTTAAACTGGCGTACTGGGGTACGGGGATGTGGGCGGCGCGGTCGAGCTGTTTTCCTTTTTTTTT
>NQII01001984.1:321263-358374 GCA_002778355.1 Clitarchus hookeri | reverse complement strand
TTTTTTTTTATGAACTATCTGTTTCCATTCGCATGATGATATAAAGAAGACGCATTCGATCGGCGGCAAATTCCGCTGAAGCTACAGGCCAGCCAGATCCCAGACGTCTATTTACAATACAACCAAAGGAAAATTAATGAACTACATTTTTTAATCGAATAAAACATTGTGATTTATTTTTTTCAATAATTCCAAACTTCCGACATTTTTTTCCCCTGACTTCATTGTTTTAATGATCGGATTTCAACATTCAAATCGCAAATTTATACAGGTAGTTTAAATACGTAAACAATTTACACAACTAATCCGGCTGTAGTAACGTCCGATTTTCGCACTTGGGAAACGTGGTGGGCGTTTGCCGTTGGCCAATGGGTTTTCTCAGTGTTATTCCGCTCCTCTCCCTCCCCAGCTCGAAAGTGCTAGAGCTGTAAGGGTTACACTGACACGTACTAGAAGAGCACCATCAGCCTTACGCGCAGGGCTCGGAACTGGCGTGCAGTGTTCTCGTAGTGCTGCGTGTACCTATGGGACTTTCAGTGGTGACCCTATCATTTTATTGATGAAAAGTCTGTAGCAAAGTTCAATACAGGCTCCTATCGTAGTTTGACTCTTGTCCGGCTAGTATGTTTTAAGATACGGCGGTCTGAAAAAACCGTTTTAACTATGTTGGAGGGCTACAAAATAATATTTACAGCATGCGTGGTAACTTTAAAGTACCATCCCTTACTCGTCTGGGGGTGATGTATTTTCGTAGGTAAACATACTGGGGGCACGTTAAATTGTTTCGTGAAAAAAACCATGATTTCAGACACACTGCAAAGCAGTTCAAGCGTTAGGCAGGCGAAACCCTTAAGAGGGGCACACTTCCCTTGCGCTTGGACTGCGGTTAAGTTGTTTGGAATACACGTTTCTCCGCGAAACTATTAAAAAACACACTTCAGACGAGGCCTATTGAGTGCTTCCAAGACGTCACGCGCATTATAAACACCATTCCAGATAGCCACAATATACAAACACCGGCTTTCGCAAAGCGTTATTCCTCGAAATATACNGCATTATAAACACCATTCCAGATAGCCACAATATACAAACACCGGCTTTCGCAAAGCGTTATTCCTCGAAATATACGTGTCGGGTACCCGCAAAAATACTACAGACTCTCCGGTAACAAAATTATAAGGTTCCCGCCTGAAGTCCCGTAGGATACACGCAGCACGATGAGAACACCGCATTCCAGTTCGGAGCCTCGCGCGTAGCGGCGATCGCTCTTTTGATGTGCGTGTCGGCGTCGCCCTTATTGATTGATTGATTGACTTTACAGTGTATTTATTGATCATGACAAGTTTACGAATGTGTGAATGCAACATAGGTACAGTAAACATAAAAATACAGCATCATGTGTACCAACGATTACATCGTTCTTGCACAGAACCGGATGGTTGGAGCAATCCAATGAACTGTAAAAAGAAATAACGGTAAATACATTGAATAGGGGAACATATCCAAAAACCCCAAAACACTCTAATATAAAAATTAAATCTAAAACCAAAATATTTGATGGAGAAAGAGACCTAGAAGGAACAGGGTAACTAGGTAATGAAAATCAAAACAAAAACCATTCACTATTGGAAAAGTAAGGAATTTAAAAAGGTGCACGTGAAAGTATAAAGAAATGGACAGAGAGCCCTGCAGGACTAAGGCGCCCACNAAGTAAGGAATTTAAAAAGGTGCACGTGAAAGTATAAAGAAATGGACAGAGAGCCCTGCAGGACTAAGGCGCCCACGCTGCCAAAGAATTAATGTATTTAATGGAAAAGGGAAATTTAAGAAAATGGGAATGCAAGTGAAATATGTAAATGTTGTGTCATGTGCATCTATGGTGTCCACACAACTATAGGTGCATTATGTTTTGGAATAAACGTATTTAGGAAAGAAGAAATAATATAAAGTGGGGATGCAATAAAAATGATGTAGATGTTGTGCCTTGTGGATCTATGGCGTCCACACAAGCATAGCTCTTATTGCCTCCCCGCGATTCTCGGCCTCGAACGCGGGAAAAAGCTCCAGGTAGGCGGGAACCTTAATGCCGATGTCATCGAGTGCACACCACATTGCTCCCCGTTTGCAAGAAAAGTGCTGCACAAGAGTACAGCGGATACCAAAACATTATGTGATTGCAGCACCCGAACCCAGTAACGGGTTAAAGTATATCTTATTTTTAGTTGAATTTAAAATTTATTTTTAAATTATAATATTCAATTTATAATAATTATTAATTAAATCCGTGAGAATATAGGTGTGTTGGTAATGCGTAGTAATAAATTGTTCTTATGCAGAATATTGTTAAATTGTTAAACTGAGTGCGCACGAATACGGTGCGTTGTCCCTTTGGTGTAATTTTCTAGAGCGACTTAAGCTTTTTTTGCATGAAGCGGAGGAATATCCTAAAGTAGAACGTTAGCAGGGTTTCATAAAAGTTAGCAGTAACCGTGAAGGGACTATACTTAATATTTTTATGAGCTTATATTTAATGAAAAGTATTTGAAAGCTGTTAACTATCATGTACACCAATAGTTTACAGTTTTTCTATTTAAAAATTAAAAACTTTTTTTAAAACATTGGGCATATAAACTACAAAATCAGCATATGTGTCAAAATAAATGTCTCAAAAATAAGAAAATAATAATACCTACAAAATTTCTATACAAAAAAAAATTTAAGAAAATTTCTTTTTAACTGGGACGATGAAATTCTGTTTAAATAAAGAATTTGGTGTTGTTTTAAATGTAATTAAATTATATAAACTTTAAAACAGATAGTTTTGCATTTATACTGATTTTGTGGGACAAGTACTCTAATACCCTAGTACACGTATTTTGATTAAGCTGCAACGCAAAGCCTATAATGTAATCAAGTAACGCAAAATTAAATTTTTTCGTAAGAGAGCTGGTTTGGAGGTTAAAATCAAATTCAAACAAATATTGCATCATTGTTGTAACACGTGTATTCGACAATTTATTTTAGTAATTTTTAGCCCGTGTTGGGGACACGCACATTTTTCGTATTGTTCGCACCAGCCTACCACCAAGGCGGGGAGGAGTCATCCGATATTCGCATGTTGGGAATGTAGTGGAACCCGCCGTTGGCCTGCAGGTTTTCTCGGGGTTATCCCGTTCGTCACCCCTGGCCTTGCATAAATTCCGCCGCTGCTCCATCTTGCATTTCACTTCCCCCTCATAAGGGATAAGGAAGCTAATTGTAAAGAAACCTCTAAACAGATCGACACTACCACTCCCAACACTAAACCGTCCCGAAGCAGACCTGGAAACAGAAACGCGGTCGCCATGTGTTAAGAAAACTACAGCGTTTTAAACTACCGGCGCATCACCGCCAACTATCTTTCACTCACAAGTCGCCTGCAGATGGACGTAAATTAAAATCTGCACGTTGTTTCTGCTATCAAGTAGCGCCAACGTGGGGAAAAAGGAGCTTGACGCTAAATGAAGCCGGCTGCACTGCGCTTATGTTTAAAATTAATGGTACATTATACTTCAAGTTGCACGACGTGTATTTTATAAAATAAAAAAAAAATTAAACCTAAATTTGAAACGTGTTTGCCCGATAGACTACAAAATAAATTCTAAACGATTTTGTCCCAAAATTGCACCATATTTCTCTTATAGATAAAAATGTCCATAGATTAAATATTATAATGTATAAATAAAATATAAATAAAATCTAAATTTAACCAGAAATAAGTTACTTTAGTGTTATTTTACGTTAAAAAAATGTATGAAACGCTTGTAGTACATGACGTATTAAATAAAAAAATCAAACACGTCATAAATGGCGTGATTTTTCAAAGGTTTGATTTAAAAAGTGTGAAGAAACTGCTAATAGACTTTACACCATTAACGCCACATGTATTGTGAACGTGGCGTGCGGTGCGGGCCCGAGGATTGGCTGGAGCGAGATAATAGTAGGGGTGGGAGCGGCGCCGAACTGACGCTGAGGAAGTAAAGGAGGGTGCCGTAAGAATCACCCCCGACACTCCCCCTACGTGAGGAACCCCTTCCAAATAATGGCCGCCCGCTGGGACCAGGGATTGAACCAGTGACCTCCAGAACGGAGGAAGCTAGTTACTACGGAGTCAGTGACGTATTCTGCCTGCAGACAGATAAACTACTACGTGTGCAAGATATCGATTTGTTTTAAATCACTATCAGTAACGCATCCGGGGGTTTTTTTTATTTACTTTTTTACGCGCCTTGATTGTCACAATAAGAGGGTATATAAAACTATGCACGTTATTTATTATCTTGCTGCCGTAAATATTATTCATGTGTGTATATCATGTCGATCGTGCGACCAGTATAAAATAGTATGGTTTGCAATTTATGAAGTTAACTTGACATATAGGTTTAATTATAGCACGGTTGGCAACTAACAGCACAGAGGTGCACGTCATCTGCAATAGAAATTTACCATGTAGGCTATTCACGATAAAGTGAGCACTTTTGAAAAGCCCTCTCATTTGTAGCAATAGTCAATAAATATATTTCATTTTAGTCTTACGCGTTATCTTTCGAGTGTGGTGGAATATAAACACTTTGTTTATTTCTAGCATGGCAACATTCATTTAAAAAGGTCGTTAAAGGATAAAAAAAAAAAGTGACTGAAAGGAAAAGTATCTAGGGCCTCAAAAGTGCTCACTTTACCGTGAACAGCCTATACACTGTTAAATAGTCTAGGCGGAACCACGAAAATGCAGTTCTATAAAATTACCCGCAGAAATTTTTCAAATAATTTACATTTAATTTTGTCAGTAATGAAATGTCCGTAGTTTTCGTGGAACTCTTTGTCAATTTACGAAACTTTCAGTCATTTTTTGTTAAATTTTAATTAGATTTTGGATTTGTGAAGCAATATAATGAGAAAAAAAGCTTAATTTTCGATATGAATGTACTGCAATATTTGCAAAATATAAATGTAAAAAAAAAAATATCTAATTTTATTGTAAAACAGCATTTAAACACGAAAACCACGATCTTCTGTGCCTTTTTCATTAATCTAAAGATATTCGGAGAGAGAAAGTATTTTATAACAACACGGTTCAGTTATTTTTACCAACAATGTGGGTCACTTTTCCGTATATTAACTGTGTACGTCGGTAAAAATGTTCTTCACTGTACACATTTTTTTAAACAANTGTACGTCGGTAAAAATGTTCTTCACTGTACACATTTTTTTAAACAATATAATAACTTAGTTGCCAGATTGCTCTAAAATGCATGCAACAAAAGTACGTCAGTAGGTTTGAGATTTAAGTACGTAAAANTAACTTAGTTGCCAGATTGCTCTAAAATGCATGCAACAAAAGTACGTCAGTAGGTTTGAGATTTAAGTACGTAAAAAAAAAAGCTTTTAGTTTGCATGGGACTGCAATGTATCTCAATACAGTTGAAGAGCTTTCTAAATCTGAAAAAANCAAAAAAAAGCTTTTAGTTTGCATGGGACTGCAATGTATCTCAATACAGTTGAAGAGCTTTCTAAATCTGAAAAAAGTTATTGGTTGGTTACAAGCGGCAGAGCGCCTTACGTTTGCGTCCTGCGAAACACAAGTGTTCGCATGGTTGCCTATACTGCACAGTATGTCGGCCTCTGAGCTTCAGTAATACAGTCGTGAACAGTATAATGCTTGTTGCATTCGATTGAGGTAGGAATCATTGCTGTGTTAAGTGATGGCATCTGCGGCCATCGGTTATTTACAATGCGGTGTGGCACTGATATGACGCGCTTGCGCACAGTTGCCGAGTTAACTGAACACACTGAAACGTGTTGTGCCTCAACTTCCTCCTGGAACAATTCCTCCCCACTTCGCGACCCTAGTGTACTCCATTTTTGGATAGTAAGTTCTACTTTCAGTATACTCCTTCGCCCCACGCAAACAAAGCTTAACTAAGTCTAGAAAATTGCACCAGATTGGCAACGCACCTTATTCGTGCGCACTCAATTTAACATGTTGCGTTATACCTTTTTCTTACTGTGCATTATCAACACAAATAATTTCTCCCGGNCGTGCGCACTCAATTTAACATGTTGCGTTATACCTTTTTCTTACTGTGCATTATCAACACAAATAATTTCTCCCGGGTTTTATTTATATAATTTATAAATTATTTACTATAAGTAATAGATAAAATATGAGTAAAAAGTTATTTTCCCAAAAATAAATTACTTAAATGTTAACCGAAGTATAAAACGTTTGTAATACATTATATATTAGTAAACTGTCAAAAACATCATACATTTCAAAGGTTTGGTTTAAAAATTGTGAAGATACGGCAAATAGACTATATAAAAATGTCCTAAGAGACAAACAAGCCCTAGACGGTGAACTGGAAGAGGGGCTGAATCGCTCACCTAATCTCCACATTCGTGGATTTCTTCTGGATTTCTCGTTTTGAGGTTTTGTGAAGGACCAGTAATCTCGCACAAGTAAGCAAAACTAGAACTATCTGCGACTCGATAAGTCATGATAATTTCCACAATGTGTCCAATACCTGGTTATGGATGAAATATAGGTTGGACATCTCCCAGACAGACTAGAGGAATCGCAACTACCGAAATTTGTTTAGTACAACACAAATTGCATAAGACTTTTCGTCATCTAGAGCCAACATTTTCGCTCAATAATGGTGGCCTTCAGATGCACGCTCCTTTGTTTTTTTCAAACTGAACAGTTGCAAATTCTGTTGTGACATCCTGTGATCTGTAAATAGGTTTGCCCAAGGAAGACGCTCACTTCTAAACTGATACGTCACATCGTCAGCGTAAAGAAACACAAATCACGAAGCAGCATATTATGAATGGAAATGAAATGAACTTTAAATCCACAGGTCGATTCGCAAAATTATAATACGAAGTCTTAAAAGACAAAGTGGTGTCAATTTCCTTTTGTACACAAGGGATGCCTCTCACGTCGGTGGCAATCAGTTCGAGAATCAGTACTTTCGGAATGAATCTTATATAATCAAAATGAATGAAGGATGGAAAATAAAACACTCCCGTCTCTCTTACCAACTTCTCTATTAAAATCGGGGGTGTAGCATCCATGTCGACCAAGCTTCAAAAACATGTTCTGCCAACACGTAATTAATTCAGTGTGCATGAAATAAGCTGTGTGATTGTATACTGTCGCCACAGAGGCTGTGTGACAGACATACAATACTTCAATGGAAACTAAAAATGACGTTTATTACTAATATTAGGTTTCTTGATAATAAGGCTACAGTAATGAATCACTATAGCCCAGATATAAAAGCAAGCATGTGTATGTCGCTTTAAAGTCATCAGAATGCGAGGACCCCTCAAATCTGATAATTACCAGTATTAATACCTGTACGAAACCAAATTAGCCCAGTAAATTTGAAGATTGCAGTAATGGACAGTGTGCTTTCAAGGCTCAAACCTAGTTATACCCCTTATGTTGAGTTTTATTGAGTTCCACCTCATTTAACAGTTAAGATAGACATGAATTATTCATCGTTTATGCACGAATGATTAGCTCTCATTCTTATTCCCGATAATTTATCACATTGTTGGAACCTACGAAATTGTTCCAAAATATAATTCACTATATCGATTGGTAGACAACGGCTTACGTTAATATTCGAATGCTTTGCAAGCTTTGAAAAAATAATGTATGTAGTCCATTCACGGTTCCCTCAAAATTTTCTGAAGCTCTGCTAAGGTTCTACTTCCAGGATATTCCTCTGCCCCATCCAATCAAAGCTTAACCGAGTCTAGAAAATGACACCAAAGGGACAGCGCACCGTGTACATGGGCACTCAGTGTAATAATATTTTCCATAAGAACTATTTTTTTACTAGGCATTACCAACACACCTATTTTCTCCCTGTTTTATTCCTATTAACTAAAAATTAAATATAAAGTCTAATTTATAAATAAAATATAAGTAAATGTTCAATTTTAGCAAAAATAAAATATTTTTATGTTAGCACAAGTATAAAACACGTGGGACATTCAGGAAACAACCGAACACATCGTACACGGGGCGATTTTCCAAAGGTTTGATTCAAAAAGTGTAAAGAAACGATGAATAGGCTATGTGTATATATAAATTTCAGCATAAATTAGTAAGCAACATGATGTTAATAATTTTTAAACCGTACGGTGGGAAACAGTGGTGATCACGATAATTGGGTACCGTCTTCGTTCTTCACCGAGAGTTCGACTGTCATGCGCGGCGGCGGCGCCTTCAGAGGAACTACGGAAGGCAGTAACTTCAGCAACAAGGAATACACGTTTCCCCCATATGAAGTCATCATGGAAGGCATGCCCGAGGAAGGCCGCTGCAGGGGTAGACACGTGCACGAAGCGCAACACCTGAGCGCCCATTGTGAACGCCACTCCGCGGCGCCACTGCCTTCCTCGAGGAATGCCATTGTAGGCAAATCCCGGCTCATGAATACACCCGGCGCAGCGGCTCCCGCGGAGCGCTTGACCTTGCGACAGGGGTCACTTCTCTCCGTGTTGGCGAGCTGCCTCCCAGCACGTGCTCGGCTTCTCCACTTCACTCGTCGTATGAAAGGCGCCATCCTTGCGCCTAGATTAAAGAACAAAGTTTGCCATATTGTATCCCGTATTTTCAGCACGATTTTACTTTACTGCTATGTCTCTCCCGTAAGGCATAATCTTACGTTGGTTTGAATTGCATTGGAAAGAGTTTATTAACGTCCCCCAGTGTTATGTCTGAAGGCTTATCAGAGTAAGGCTTATGAACTAGCTCATGACCTAACATAATCTAACTCCCATTCCTTACCTGGTATTCGAACCCAGAACCTCCCGCACCCCAGACTGGCTGCGCACCAACCGACTGCGCCGCGGAGGTCGGCCCGATGTTGGTAAACGTACACAAACATCTGAGAGTAGTTTTTTTTTTTTTTTTCAAGTTTGTCATCCAATGATGTCTTTACGGTGCGGAAACAAGTTTCCGCGTTGACTGTTTGCGAATATCGTATAGAATCCGCGTCTCATCGTACACGACGATACGCTCAGAGGCACTCATTGTCGTGAGACACCAACGGTTTATTTCAGGTTTAAAATCTGCTGTATGGCCCCCGCCAGTGCATGCTGATACCCAATGCCCTTTCCTTTTATATCTTTTTTCCCCCCGTTCTATTATTTTCTGTGGATGTTCTGAAATGGTTGAACTATAAATTTTGAGCGCTGTTGGACTAGTCTCTCAACAGTGGCGCGTGGATCCTCCAAGCGTGTTTTCAAGGAGTCTCTATCCACCCTTGGCCTGCTACGCTACCTCGCGTATCTTGGAAACTGCTGTCTTTGGCGTCCTCGACCCCGTGCAGATTCAACTCTGTGCGATGCTGTTGACAGGCGAGGTGGTATCCACGCCCACCCACCGCGACTGGAAGGAGCGTAATCGCCTTCTATTGGACTTCATTCAAGTGCAGCCAATTTAAAGCACGGTAGTACCGTATTATAGTCTGGCTCCAGACTTTAATGGGATCTGGCCGGTGTGCACAGCATGGATTACTCCAACGACTGACGTGACTAAAATGCCTGCTGTGGCTTTGCGGCTGAATAACAACTAGTGCCGGGCGCTGTGCACACCGTATGTTGCTCTGGAATCTACTCGTGTTCAACCTTTAAGGTCACAGGCACAGTAGACCCGATTTCCCACGCGCTGCACAAATCAGTACAGAGAATCGTGTGGTCTTTGGCTCGAAATTTCTCAAACCAGCTAGGTACTGCCCGTTCTGAAGTTGCGTCTACGATCCAAACGCTTGCCATAATTGCGATACGTTTTTTTACGCCGTGTATCCCAGTTTGAACAGATGCAAAAACATGATCCGTAAATGATGCTGTTCTAACACGGTAACACTTCATGTCATTCCTGCACATACATACGCTGCGAAAACAATTTCAGTGAACTTCCTTAACTTTAATGGAAGTTTAAAACCTGTACTTAGTATAAGAATTTTACCATACACCAGACTACAAATATCTAAAAAAAAATTCTAGTATACAAATTTGTAACTTCTTACGCATTTGATTCTTCCCCGTAAAAGTGTAGAAAAGCTATNATTGCGATACGTTTTTTTACGCCGTGTATCCCAGTTTGAACAGATGCAAAAACATGATCCGTAAATGATGCTGTTCGAACACGGTAACACTTCATGTCATTCCTGCACATACATACGCTGCGAAAACAATTTCAGTGAACTTCCTTAACTTTAATGGAAGTTTAAAACCTGTACTTAGTATAAGAATTTTACCATACACCAGACTACAAATATCTAAAAAAAATTCTAGTATACAAATTTGTAACTTCTTACGCATTTGATTCTTCCCCGTAAAAGTGTAGAAAAGCTATCGCGGATGTATGGGAAAAATTCTTACCATACGTGCTTTCTTGGTACATGTGGTANTCGCGGATGTATGGGAAAAATTCTTACCATACGTGCTTTCTTGGTACATGTGGTAAATTTACGAAAAGTTTCTTACACTGTGCAAATGGAATGAGAATTCCTGTTGTAGTGTGTCTTTTCACGGATATCCCTCGTGGATCCATTTGTCCCGTACAAGAGGAAGCAAAGGGATTTGAACACGTACAGCGAACATTTCGGCTATTTATTTCCCGAACGAGCTAGCATATTGAGCATTCTTTACTGTCTCATTTTACAAGTCCTACGAGCAGATAAAATAATTTTTAAAACACCGTATAGTTTCTTCAAGATGCAACTGAATAGCATCAACCACTTTCTGCTGCAGGTTTGTCACAGAAAAAAAGAAAAATTCAAACCACTTACGGTCTAGAGTGATTCCTAAAGGTCGTGTTTTTAAAGGTAAAGCGATATTTTGAAAAAAAAAATCTCTAAAAGCATTTAAAATGGGAGTGTCTGGATAATGTGAAATTAAAAGAAAATTATCATCCACTGCAAACTTGCCACTGTTATCGAATTATTTAATTAAAATTAATTACTTTCCCGCTCTTATTTTATCTAAAATTTCTTGATGTGAAGGAATTATTACCATTATTGCGTAATTAACAGTAAAAACGCAATTGTATGCTACACGACCGTCCGAAATATCTAGCAGGTGGACTTAACGGATAATACTGTCTTTAAAGGGGCTTCTATCTTTCTGTGCAGTGCTCGGGTCATAAATCTTAACCCCTCGTTACGTGTGCAAAATTGACGATGACGTGGCGTGGTTAATGTATCAAAGAGATTCGTGTAGTGCCCACTCTTGCGGAAAATAGAGGAAATGTAGCTTGAAAAAGAAGTATAACGAACCAGGCGAAACGGTTATAGGAATTTTAATACTGCATTAGAGCACAACAAAAAAAATATATCACTCACCTCTTCATCGTTTCACAACACACAGCGCATATTTATTGTCCTCTTCAGTCTGCGATGATTCAGTTACCTCTCGCGGTTATTTATGAGGGACAAGTCCCCTTTTTTATTAATTTTCTGGCCCAGTCCGACATTATTTACCAATTACCAGGATATTAAAACAGGACCAGTCGTTCCCGTTGCCGATAGTTAAAATTCTTTCCCCTAAAAAATATTGTTGACCTACGGCTAACAGTTTAAAAACCAAACCTCTGATGTTGAAAAACTTTCCTGTGCTTCACGAGCAAAAAAAAAAATTAATGGTTGAGCATCGCTGCTCGTGGCGGTGCAATTTTCTACGGCTCGGATGAAAGCGTTCTGGCAAAGGATTTGTGGGCGGTTCATTTGACAGCTGCTGCACAGTTTAGTCAACTAATGTATCCAACAAATAATCGCTCAAGGCACACGCGAGCTGATTTTCTACAAATATGTCGGCCTCTTTTGAGATCATGATCTGTTTTACATTCTTCTGTAATGAATTTGAGAGAAAACGCCACCAGTCCGTTAATTGAATAGAGCTCCATTCTGCATAAATGACATAAATTTCTGGAGTAAATTAATGCACATATGTTCCTTAACAAATGTGCATAATATATTTGATTCTCGAGTTACTAAAACATTAATTTCCTTTATACTCGACGTGTTAAATTATTTCGTAGTATAATCCACAGACAAATAAATAAATTGTAATGGTTTATGAGCGGACTCCTCGGAATGTTGTTTTATATCTGATTAAAATATTATTATGCAGAAATAGCTGACACAGTATGAAAATATGATAATCTGATAGTGTAACGGAAAACCATTGGCATCACAAAAATGTCTAGCAGTGACATTTATGCAATTGTATTAACGTTCTACACGACAGAACTGACAGTCTGTATTCCGCAGTAACGCTTCTTCTGCATGTCAAAGAAAAGATTGTGTACAAACATGTAAGCCGTTTTGACATCGGCTAGAAATTTTTTTTTTTAATGTTTGCATTACTGATGTTGCCTGTGTTGTGTTCTGCCATAAGATGAACATAAAAAGTAAAGCAAAGAAACTCGGCTTGGCTTTGAATAACTATGTTCTTGTTTAACATGACTTTAGCAGCCATGTAGCAGAACAGAGAATCTGCACCATCTCCCCTATGAAGCGAATTTTTTTCCCGTTATAATCAAAGAACTATTAGAGTTTTTAAATATATACTTCCCGCGAAATTATGCACCATCGTCAAAACATTTCATTAGACATACCAGTTATGTGCCCAATTTATATACATATGGTATTTTTGTTTGTATAATGCAGTGCTGCTTATCGTTATAGGAGGTGATCAAACTGGCCACTTTCAGCTTGAATGCAAGCCAGAAGTCATCGTGTTCTTTCAAAAACACCAGGTGTTTGAAGTGCGGTCTTCGTGGATACGCTAACGAAGTGTTTCGGTGTTGAGAATAGGCGTTGCATACACACGCAAATATAAATCCAGTATATTCGAATCTGATAACGTGAAGGCCTGCAAATAGGCCGTGCACGACCTATCCATTTGTTCGGAAATCTTTAGTTCAAGACATTTCTCGCTATTCAGCTGCATAAAATGCAGCGGTGCAGCATAATGTCCAAATCACGGTACAGCACGGTATCCGGTAGGGCACGGTATCCGGTACAGCACGGTATCCGGTATAGCATGGTATCCTGTTCTTGTCAGAAGTACAGATAATAATTACCCATGATACATCTATAACATATTTTCATTGGATTGGTGTCTCCAGTCAATCGGTGAAGTGTGTCCTACATGTTATAAAATTTAATATGTATATATGTATGTGTGTATACAGGATGATTCTAAAATCATGGGACATACATTGAGGGGTGGTAGAGCTCACTAAAACAAACAATTATTGCATAGGAATATATGGGTGGAAGTGACGCGTTGAGGCACAAACACAAAAACATAACACGTTAACGGAAACATAAAATGTTCATTAGCAGCATACTTAACGAGTGATTCCGTACAGAAAATGTTAAAGCAGTTGCTGGAAATGCATCCACCAACAGTCACGCATGCTTGGCGACCTCTACATATGGCGTGATTGGCTGACAATGGTGGCCTGCGTGAAATACCTGGCGTATTTGAATATGTTCGCCAATCACTCCACGGACGCTACCAAGCTTGCATTACTGTCGGTGGTAGCAATTTAGAGCAATTATTATAAACATTGCTGTAAAAAGGCATTTAGCGGCGACGTTGTAAATAAACAATGTGCTGCATTTCATGTGTTATTTTTGTGTTTGTGCCTCAACGCGTCACTACCGCCCATGTATTTTTATACAATAATTGTTTGTTTTAGTGAGCTCTAACGCCCCTCAATGTTATTCCCATGATTTTAGAATCATCCTGTATATACACATACATACAGGGGCGGAAATCAACCGACAAGCTTCGTGAGACTTAAACTTAATTTTAAGGGAGATCTAACCCTCGAAAATAAAATTTTTATAATGAATTTTTGCGAAATATCGGAAAAGAACTGAAATTAAATTACATTTCTCTGAACACTGTTTTGTATTATCTGGATTAATGAGTGAAATCTGCGACTGCGAGTATCAAGCAGTGAAGAGTGTGGCTGGCAGGCTGGACTATTAGATTAGATGCGTGAGTGAAAGACATTACAAATGGTGGCAACAGATAGACTGAACACTTATTAATAATGAGTATGAGTTAATTGACTGTAACCAAACAGAGACAATTAGAAGGACGTTAATTAGAGTTGAAATAGACGTTAAATATTGCACTCCCTGTTAAATAAAAAGAGTAATAATGGAGCCAGGTAATTTAATGCTGTAAATAATAGCTGTGTGAATAAATTAGAAATCAAATTTACTTCTTTTATTTTTATTAAGACCTCCATCCCTCACGAACTCAAATTCGCTTCTCATGCGTCCATGTAGCACTAACTATATATATGTATCTCAGTGCAGTTTGTGCATTAACTTAAAAATAAGACGGTAATACATAGACCTGCCTAACGTGATTTTTTACGTTAAAATGTTCACTGTTACGAGCAGGTATTTTATTTTCTATAAGAAAATTTAAAAAAAAACTGTAATTACTCACAATTTTGCTATAACGATTTCCTTGAGCTGAGTTTTAAATTATTTAGCGCGCCCGTGAGAGTGGAGTGACGTTGATATTAAATGGCGGGAATGCCACGAGAAAACCCGCCAGCTAGAGACAACGTCCACCACGTGTGATACACAATGCAAAAATCAGGCATGACTCCACCGGTAATCGAACTAGGGTGTACTTGTCTGTTTTATTTTTCTTTTAATTTTGCAAGTTTTTTGGCAGCGTTATGTCTGCTGAAATGTATCATTTCGGCATAATTTTAACCCACTCAAGCCTATGTATATATTTACACTGAAGAGCCAAAAAAACTGGTACACCTGCCTAATATCGTGTAGGGCCCCCGCGATCACGCAGAAGTGCCGCAAGACGATGTGGCATGGACTCGACTAATGTCTGAAGATATGCAGGAGGCAATTCACGCCATGAATCCTGCAGGGCAGTCCACAAATCCAATCTGCGCCAATTTGAGAAAGGGTTGCACGTCTGTCACGTTTAATGATTCTCGTCAGTCGTCGTTTGTCCCGTTCTTTCACGATCTTTTTCCGGCCTCAGCGATGTCGAAGATGTGATGTTTTACCGGATTCCCGATATTCACGGTACACTCATGAAATGGTCGTACGCGAACATCGAAATGTTATCACTACCTCGGAGATGCTATGTCCCATCTCTCGTGCGCCGACTATAACACCAGGTTCAAACTCACTTAAATCTTGATAACCTGCCATTGTAGCAGCAGTAACCGATCTAGCTGCCGACCGCATCGCGTTACTCTGATTTGTTCCATACCTCTGTTATTTGCATACGCACGCCTATACCAGTTTTTTTGGCTCTTCAGTGTATAAGTAATTGCGATACGAGACAAATACGTTCAAATATGGGAATTTGGAATATTTAGCTGCAAACGAAAGATTTAATTTTCAATATTGATGTCGTCAATATTTCACAAGCACCTTTTATTATTGCCGTAAAAAAATATTTAATGTCAACCTGTTAACGAATCGTTATTTTTCCCCCCGTACATTTCCCTGTGCAATCGGCGTTATGAATTTGTAGACATGTCGAATCACCTTACTCGGCACATAATACTCGATCTCTTCGTAGCCGACCTCCCGTGGCGCAGTCGGTTGGTGCGCCGCCGGTCTGCAGTGCCGGGAGGTTCTGTGTTCGAATCCTAGGCAAGGCATGGGTGTTAAAATTCGGTAATAAGTTAGTTTGTAAAGCTTCCCCTGATAAGCGTCTTCGGGCTTAACACCGGCGGACGTTAATAAGCCCTTTCCGATCAATCGATCGATCGCCTCGTAACGACACGTCGATGTCTCGTCTCGCGAAATGAACTAATTCTGCGTTCGGTATACGTGACTAGACTGTGGGATTTCCAATTTAAATCTCGCATTTGCCAGCCTGTAGGCGGTGCCCTTAACGACTGACGTCCTGGCCTAGTTTAGCGCGAGTGTAGCTGTCACGTGGGGGCCGCGGTGGCTGAGCGGTTAGACTGCTCGCCTCCCACCAAGGCGAACTGTGTTCAATCACCGGCAGTCACTCCTGATTTTTGCAAGTGGGAATCGTGCCGGACGATGCCGCTGGTCAGCGGGTTCTCTCGGGGATCTCCTGTTTCCCCCGCCCTTGCATTCCGGCGCTGCTCCATTCTCGCCGGGGCCGCGGTGGCTGAGCGGTTAGCCTACTCGCCCCCCAACAAGGGGATCCGGGATCAATCCCCGGACGGGTCACTCCTGATTTCCACATGTGGGAATTGTGCGGGACGATGCCGCTGGTCGGCGGATTTTCTCGGGAATCTCCCGTTTCCCCCCGACCATTCATTCTGGCGCTGCTCCATACTCACCTCGCTTCATGCTCATCGGCTCTCAAGACCGCTATGTTAAGAGCCGCCCAAATCTCTCATCTCAACTCATCTTAGCTGTCACGTGGTGGCTGCGATTCGCAGCTTGCATTTATTTGCAAAACGCCATAGCGAGGTGACGAGGCCGGATGCGAACTGGGCATCGCCGCGATGCATGACGGGTAACAAATATTCGCCCGTGAAAACGCCGCCGTCTCAAGCGAACGCAGTTTGATGTCTCGCATTTGATAACGCCCCAGCTGCGGACAGAACTACTGTTAATAAATACCGGACGGCGAAGTGCCATCATTCTTCAGGGAACACTTTCTTGAAAATAGTCTTCGTTATTTGTTTCGCACCTTTTGTCTTTACTCGACCGGTTTTCTTCGCTATCTTCTTTTTCCACTTACAGGCGAACCGCATTTTGGTGATAACATCTCTGTTCTTTATTTCTGTTTGTTGCCTTCACGAACGCGACCTTCAGCGATCTTTGAATAATGCGGTTTTTTTTTTCTATAGTAACACTCGTTAAAAATATCTTGGCAGCAGATAAAAATGTGTCTTTGTAAGAATATGTGCAGTCAAGGAGAAAAAAAAATAATAGAAAGCGAAACCTGTGTTCTGCATTAGTAATACAAATACTTTACCTCTACAAGTTTATGGCCACGTAAAATATAATTTACGTGCCGTACAAATTTATGACCTCGTTAACGGCGCACTTGAACAGAGACTATTCCGTATACAAATCCTTCTCGAAACATCAGGAAAACAGTTCTCTGCCCACTGTGCATGTATAGTAGGGTGGAGCACGAGAGTATGTAATTTTTTTTTTCTTATTTACAATTGTAATAGGGGAGATCGGTGCCTTATACTAATGGTAAAATAAGTGTTATTTTTTAATTAATTCGGTTAACATCTTCTGCCTCCGCACTAGCCTCAAAATTTTAGATTTTATTGAAAAATCTCAGTATTTTTAGTGGCACAATATTCAGCTTAAATTAATGGTAAAGGGGTATAAATTATATGCAATATAAAATTCAGACAAAATAATTATTTGAAATTAGCTTTCATGTTTTTTTTTATGTAGGTAATTTTTTTTTTTTAATTGTCAATTTGCTCTAAAATCTCTCTTTGTCTCAAATTTAGGCATTTTATTTCGCGATTCCAATTTGGCTTTTATGGCCCCTAGTCGTGTTTTTTTAGTGCATTGAGCAGTGGCAGCTTCTGTCGTCATCTTCACAGCCCGTTCAACAGCTTGAGTATGGCACGGAAGTCGTAACATCAGTTCACCCTCACCACCAGATTGTACGAAATATTGAATTTCTTGGTCAGAGAAGATTTTCATAATCGGAGGTTCAGTTAGTATTTCCTGCCAATTTATCAGATCAATATATGTTGATGCATTGAAATTTATAGACGGCACTTCAAACAATCTTGGTGTGGAAGGCTGAGGCATACTGCGTGTCTTTAATATGCGACAGGCTGCCAGTTCACGAATGTGTTTCTTTTCGTCGGTAATCATTGCAAGTAGAATACTCTCTGGATGTGCAAAATAGCCATTACGTTGAATGACAGGATCGATTACCTTTTTCAGGTCTTCTGGCAGGTATCTGGAGGCTAAAATAATGTAGAAAAGATGTCGCGTACCATCTTTGCACGATGGTTTATTCTTAATAAGGAACCAAGATGGAGCATAAACTTTTACTACAAATGTAGCTAAAGTTATCAAATTTTCCGATGGCGTCGCTGTTGCCACATACAGACGGAGTATTCTGTTGGCACGTGTAAGCCAACGGGCATGTGACATTTTGCCTGGAGATTTATTCGCCAGATCTTCAGGGAAATCACCTGATAGTACAGCTGTCACAATCTTGTGCAAGTACTGTTGATCTGTACTCAAATCTTGGGCCATTCCTGGAAGCATTTCTCCTTCGATGCGTTGAAATTTTTTAATAGGCAATTGTTCACAAGTTTCGAGCGCTTTACCCAATGTTCCACTGTAAGACTTAGGTCCCGAAGTACACCCGTCAAGATGGAGAAACAAGTGCCTTAGAGGCAGTTCGTTCAAATGTAGTAAACAAATTATCCACTGTAGTGGTTTTTGTAGCCTTTTTTCAAGCAGTCTTATAATACCGCCATACTTTCCAGTATTTACATTCGTTCCGTCACAACCGATGGCCATAAGATGATGTTCGGCAATGCCTTCTTCTGATAGAAACTCGGTTATGGCATTTTCTATTCCTTTAGCGGAACCAACGTGAGGTACTACGTACCCCAAGTAAATAGATCCTGGCTCTTGAATTAGTGAGATGTGCTCCTCAACAGTCATACTCCTGTAGCATTTACCACCTTTTTGGATAATTTTCACAGTTTTGTCTTTTCTTCCATCAAAGTACAAAGCAGAAACTTCTGGAACGGTGACCTCTTCCAATAACTTTTGTCGAGTTTTAGTTCTCTCTCTTCGTAGCTTATGTCTGTCAATGACCTCAACATCTGACCCAATGTCAAACAAAAGTGATGACGCAATCGCTGCTGCTGCCCTATCTGACACTCCATACCTGTCGCAAGTTTTGGATAACGTAGGAAAGTCCACGCATGAGGACTTTTTCCTTTTCTTTTCAGGAACGCCTACGTTTATGGTGCTGTCTGTACTGCTACGCCTTTCGGACGCCGACGATACTGGAGAAGTACTAAGTTCTAAAATAGCTGACGTAGAACTAGTAGTCAATGATGTGCTTGGGCGGTTCTCTCGTTTCTGTCTTCTCGTTAAGGTCTTTTGCATTTTTTTCGTAACAGTTACGTCGATTCCACCTATTACCATATTTCGAGAGGTCCGCTGATCAGTTATAAAGGTTTGTTCTTGTTTAGGGACCTTTCTATCCTTCGTACAGGTACATTGAGCGAATTTCTTGCACTTGCAAGCTGCAATATCAAAAAGTATCTTACTGTTTTGACGAAAACTTTTTAATTCTTCCGGGGAGAGTCTCTTGATAGACTTAAGTAGATTTTTGCACTTTAGATGGTATGCTTTCAACATCTGTACGACTCTTGTGCTTGTAACTGTTGGAATAGATGCAGTTTGCCATATATTTATAATCCTTGATGTCACAATATCTGCTATTTCTGAAAATGTGGGCTCTTTTGCAGTTTCCAGTTGTAATTTTAGTTGATGTCTCGTCCATTCGTAGTACTTCATTACATCTTCATAAGTAGGAAGAACGTTCAATTTAATCTCCCGAGTATCTCCAAAAAGAGGACATTTGAATGCACTCCGAGTTCTTTCCATGTTTCATACACAACAAAATGGCGCAAATGTATTAAGTAACTGGGCGCGCGGCCGTTCACTTCGACAAACAATAGCACACTGACGCGACGACACGTGTGACGTCAAATTGTCTCTCCGCGCGCTTCCCCACTCCGTTTATTTGAAGTAAATAACTTAGAATTAGGCTTTTTTTTTGTATTGTGTCGAAAATAGCTGTTGTTGCAACATATCAATAAAATAAAATAGGTGTATGTATTAAAGTTTCACATATTTACATGGCGTCAAACTTAAGACAAAAATCCACTTTTTTCAAATATGCAATGACTTTGCGGAGGCAACTACTCTTAGTTAATTCAAGTAATATTTTGCATGAATTAATTTAAGCCTAAAAGGCACCTACTTTTCACTATTACATGACCGTAAAAGGAAAAAAAATCATTTCGCTCCACCCTAATGTATAGTTCCGCCTCATTAAAATTCCACTTCCCCCGAGGACCACGTAAGCAGTGCGCATGCGCCGCTCACGTGAAACTGGGGTAATTTTTAAAAACGCTAGAGTAACGACGGTTATTATAGGCTGTTCACGGTTAACTGAGCGCTTCTGAAATCAACGTCTGATAAAAGTCACTGCCCCCACCTGCGTATATTTTAACGGACACACTTAACGCCATGCGCCCAGTGAAGTTGGCAACGATGGAGGGAAAGTAGTTCCACGACTTTACATTGAATTGTAAGTGTCAGGACACGTTTGTGAATACTGGAATTATTTATATTATTTTCTGTTTTTTTTATATAAGATTTAAAAAAAATTGTAAAACAGGCCTATTTACTTTTTTTTTAATGAATTGAAATTTTACAGTTTCCCTTCATCAAGACATGAATAAAGTGTTAAGGCCCATGTCAATGTTAATTATACAAATGGTGGAGGGATACACGATATGCAAACAAGTAGATTCCCAGCGTCGGGAATCGAATTCGAATATTCTAGATTAAGTGATGAGTGAAGATATTCGGGCGGCTCTTAACATCGAGGTCTTGAGAGCCGATCAGGGTGAAGCGAGGTAAGTACGGAGAAGCGCCGGAAAGCAAGGGCGGGGGGAAATGGGAAATCCCCGAGGAAACCCGCCGACCAGCGGCATCGTCCGGCAATATTTCCAAGTGCAAAAACCCGGAAATTACCCCACCGGGAATCGAACCCGGTTCGCCTAGGTGGGAGGTGAGTACTCTGACCACTACACCACTGCGGCCCCGGATATTCTAAGTGAGAGACAAGAAAGCTACACGTTACCCCGCGGGGCTGTTGCTGTGAAATGCATGCATCAAATTAAAACCATTTCAGCAGCAGCTGTTGAAAAGCTGCACTTTTCGCTGTTACATTTACTGCGAGTTTGACAATTAGTGTTTGTAAAATGTGCAGTTAAGGATAAAGATTATTTTTTCAGAAACTGATTCCTAAAGCGTTCAATCAACGGCTAATTATTTATTTGCTCAGCTGTTACCATCATATTTCCATTCCTTACTAGAAAGTGAAAGGAATAAAAAAGAACATTACAGCCAGACTTTCCGAACTTTAGACAAGGAAAGTGTCATATGAAAACTTTCCAAGCTAAGGGCACCCTTGTTGCTGCCTTGCTTCTGAGCTTCAAAAGTGCAAAATAACTCCAGATATACATATGCCTATCTGTTAAAGATTTAAGATATGAAGATTATGGGCTCATCTGAAGAAAAGTCTTCTTCCGAATAATTGTGCTATATTTTACTTCTAATAGGCCTCCCCTCTCTACAAGGGATATGTGGCTGGATATACCATTCTCACAGCGAGTTTTCGTGAGTTCGGCAACTACAACTCCTAGTAAACCGTTTCTAAATTTTTTTGCCAATTCTTGTATATTCTATGAGTATTGGTTGTAATCTTTCTGCTTTGTTTAAGCGTAACCGTGGTATATACACTGAAGAGCCAAAAAAAACTGGTATACATCCCTAATATCGTGTAGGGCCCCCGCGAGCACGCAGAAGTGCCGCAAGACGACGTGGCATGGACTCGACTAATGTCTGAGGGTATGCAGGAGGCAATTCACACCATGAATCCTGCAGGGCAGTCCACAAATCCATAGGAGTGCGAGGCGGCGGAGATCTCTTCTGTACAGCACGTTGCAAGGCACCCCAGATATGCTCAATAATGTTCATGCCTGGTGATTTAGGTGGCCAATGGAAGTGTCTAAAGTCAGAAGAGTGTTCCTGGAGCCGCTCGGTAGCAACTATCGACGTGTGGGGTGGGGTGTCGCATTGTCCTGCTGGAATTATCCACGTTCGTCGGAATGCACAATGGACATGAATGGGTGCAGGTTATCAGACAGGATGCTTACGTATCTGTCACCTGTCAGAGTCGTATCTAGACGTATCAGGGGTCCCATTTCACGCCAACTGCACACGTCCCATACCATGATAGAGTCTCCGCCAGCTTGAACAGTCACCCTGTTGACATGTAGGGGTCCATGGATTCATGAGGATGTCTCCATACCCGTATACGTCCATCCGCCCGATACAATTGGAAACGAGACTTTTCAGACCAGGCAACGTGTTTCAAGTCATCAACGGTCCAATGGCGGTGATGGTGGGCCCAGGCGAGGCGTAAAACCTTGTGTCGTGCAGTCAACAACGGTACACGAGTGGGCCTTCGTCTCCGAAAGCCCATTACAATTATGATCCGTTGAATAGTTCGCACGCTGGCACTTGTTGATGCCCCAACATTGAAATCTGTGCCAATTTGAAAATTTGTTGCACGTCTGTCACGTTTAATGATTTTCGTCAGTCGTCGTTTGTCCCGTTCGTCCACGATCTTTTTCCGGCCGCAGCGATGTCGAATATGTGATGTTTCATCGGATTCCCGATATTCACGATACACTAGTGAAATGGTCGTACGTGAACATCCAAATGTTATCGCTACCTCGGAGATCCTATGTCCCATCTCTCGTGCGCCTACTATAACACCACGTTCAAACTCACTTAAATCTTAATAACCTGCCATTGTAGCAGCAGTAACCGATCCAGCTGCCGACCGCATCGCGTTACTATGATTGGTTCCATACCCCTATTATTTGCATACGCACGCCTATACCAGTTTTTTTTGGCTCTTCAGTGTATTACAATCATCACATAAGCAAAAAAAACCCACTTTTGTAGGCTATTTTGTAAGATAGCACTAATGAATTAATTAAGCTTTTGTGTAATTTCTCGGGAAGCAATTGACAGATTCCTAACAAATTTGGCATCCAAGTAGTACTGCCGCAGTTGATATGACAAATGTGTTTCAAGTATGCCAGACACTTATTTTCAACATGGCGGCCATCTAGCTATTTTAGCATAGTATGATATATCTTCGAAAACATTTAATCAATTCCAACTTCACTTTGTATGCTGGGAGTATATAAAACCAACATTAAATGTGTCTACATGGGGCCTCTTTTGTCCTACATTTTGTAAGATAGTGCCACACGAATAAATAACTATCGGGAAACAAATTCTACCAAATATGGCATACAAGTAGTACTATGGTAGATAATGTTAACTGATATGTTTTAGGTATGTCAGATGCTTATTTTCAAAATTACGGCCATAAAGCTATTTTAGTTTTGTATGTTATATCGTCGAAACCATGTAATTAATGCCAATAAAACTTTTTATGATGGCTGTAAATTACAGTAATCAAATGTGTACACAGAATCTCTTCTCTCCGCCATTTTGTAAAAAAGTATAACCTTAACAAAATAAATTTGTGTGATTTCCTAAAAAAAAACCGATTTATACCAAATTTGGCCAACTAGCACTATGGCAGGCTATGACTGATAACTTTTGGGAGGGTCAGACATATTTTCAAAATGGCGGCCATATAAACATTTTAGCTCCAAATTTTATATCTATGAAACTGAAAAATAAATTTTAACTTAGCTTTGTATGCTGACAGTGTCAGTTATATCCATCTTAATTGTCAATGCAAAGCCTCATTTCTCCGCCATTTTGTGAGAGAGATCCACGAGAAATAATATGATTCTTTATGCCGTATCTCGGGAAACAATCAATATATTTCTTTCAAATTTGGCGAAGAAGTTGTACTGTGGTAGGCTATATTAATGTATATGTTTTAAGTATGTAAGTATCTTATTTTCTGAACGGTGTGCAGTTGATTGCAAGTTAGCTTAATTTAGGAATTTTTCTGAATTCGAATCCCGGGTGAGTCATTCGTGTATTTTAATTGTCTCTGTACTGTTTCGCATGTTTCTGGTTTCATCTCTAATAATATTGCTGTCAATGAGACGTCAACGAGTACCTACCATCTAAGTTTTCAAGAATTTCACTAAAACTTATTTGCACCCATGTATAGGAAAGTAGGTTCATTAGTTATCAGTAACTTCTTGCTATCATTTGAAAGCTTTCAACACTTTAAAATGAATGAATTTATTGGGAACCGTTTTTTGCATACAAGTTCACCAATATATATATATGTATTATTCATTACAAAAATTTGCTTTTTAGTAAATAATATAAGTATAGTAAATAAATAAGTGTCTAAAGAAAATAATACAAGACTGCCCTTTGTCGCCTGCGCTGACGAAATTAGGAAACAGAATTATATTATAAATACTGCACATTTTATACGTACATATTACTTTCTGATGGCTTAACTGTTCTACTCAACAGAGGAAAAAAATGCATACAACATGATAAAGCAAAAAAATTTTATAACAAAAATGCATACATGTGAAACAAAAAATAAAGCAAATATCGGAGTTAATATAATAATATATAACTAGCGAATTTATCAAGTCAATCAGTTTTAGCTTTTGGGATGTATAATATTATAAGTGAAATGAACATACTAAAGATGTATATATTAAAAATACAAAATCCCATCGTGCATAAAGAAATGTAATGGTGGAACCGCGCGGCGGTGTGCCAAAACTGCACCAAAAACATTCAGTTCATGTCTCAAGACTTGTTAGATTACCCCAATTCGTGATTGTGTTTGTAGCGTTGCGTTAACTGTGTAGAATGTCAAGTATAATTATAGACTCGGTAGATTCCCTATTGCAACGTCGTTCCCCCCGCGGCACTCTGCTGATGACTGGTGAATTTAATGTTATTATTATTATTACGTAACAAAATTATTTTTAAAAAATTATTTTTATTCTTCTAACGGCGCTTTTTTAAACATCGTTATTTTGTGCAGAGTGGGATACTCGGATACTCAAGGAGCAGTTTTTATTTAAATTAAAGTCACTTGAGAATTCAAACTGAGGATATATTTCTAGTTTTCTTCCGAGTATCCGGATAGTTGACCTCTTACTAGAGGTATAAATCAGCCGTACGACGTAGTCGTAACAATAAAGTTTAATACTGGCATTAGAAAACTGGCCTGTAATAACGCACGATTGACGCCAGAACCTCCTATACGTATAAGTATCCGGTTTAGAAATGTCAAACGTACTAGAACCGATCAACGACGACAAGTCGNTTTTTTTTTTTTTTTTTTTTTTTTTTTTTATGTTCCCGTGGTTGCCGATGTTAATAGCTTTTCATCGCTCCCTTTTCTCGTTTCTCGAAAGCACGGTAGTAAAACAAGGCGGTGATCAGCAAATGAAGCTTGTCGCTGTCGGCCTATTCATTATTCCGCGCCATAAAATCTGCTCCAACAGAATCCGGAATATAAGTCTGACACGGCCAGTGGTGTAGTCTTTCAACCTGATATCTAACACACATCCAGTCAAAAATAATGAAAAAATGAAACGCGATAAACTTCATGCATGATATTTTTTTTTATTGTACTGTGCCCGTTAGCAAACGTATTATGTATTATAACTTACGTCAGTTTTATACTTACTTGTAATACTATACAAATACTTGGAGGTACGTACGCGTTTAATGTTGCTAAAACGAGAATGTTACACTCTGCACGGAAATAAATCGAGCATTACGTGCTGGATCAAGTCAAAGCGTAGCTAATGTGCCATACCGTGATTATATAAATTTCCTCTCCCCACAAAAAAAAAACTAATTAGATGTGTGCTACAGTATACTAAAACTACTCTCTCCTACATTCTCATAAATGTTTTGTTGCAAATAAAGGGGACGCAGATTGCGGTCCTTTCGGTCCTCGATAAAATCGTTTTGTGACTATTTAGCACTACTTAGCAAACTTGGCTTTTACTCTTGACCAATTACTTCTACGTGTAATGTCAGCTTACTGAAAGTAGTAAGCGTAATGGTGGCTTAAGGACGATCCAGACACGTTTATCATACATCTCGTTAACTCCGCGGTGGTCCATTATCAACTCGCCTCTATGAGACTTTGAAAGGGGACCCTGTCATTAAGGCGTAATTATAGAGATTAAAGAGTTATGTACGTTCCTGGTCTACTTTAATTATCACATACCGGAATTTTCATACCTTAAAATGATAGCGAAAATTCTCGTTCAAATCATTTTCACTACCAAACATGTACATTACAGACGGATAAAGTAAACGGGAACTAGTATTTAGACTGCTCGTAAACAGACACCATTAAAAATATTATACAGGCTCCTCACCCAGTTTGCAATTTTAGGACCTCAGGTATTTTTATGAGGTCGTCCCTGACTATCGATAATTTTCATTAAATAGTTGTCGGTATCATCTACATATCTGGGCCTCGATGCAATGTGTATTTGAGTAATAAATTAGGCAAGCCTGGCTGTTTATTATAATCTCAGTGTTTTCACGGGTTAGGTAGAGTTGGGCTGTGTGACAGAGACCTTACCACCACATATATCAGGCCGGCGTTCGAAATCATTACTCTGCGAGGAAACATTTCTCTTTAGTTGTTCTAAAAAAAAAAAACCTTTTAGTAAATCTTGCCAGAGTGAAAGTTTTACACGCACTGTTTCAGCGAATAACGTAGGGTAAACTAAAAATGGCGGGAATTTTAGTAGAATTAAACAAACTGAAAGGAAATGTGAACATTCTGGTTACAGACACACACCGGAAAATTACAAATTACGAGTGATAAAATTGGTATTTTGTTTAGAAATCAACTTGTATAAATGTTATATTTTTAAACGTAGTGTTTATGATTAACTTATGGTAAGTAAAGCTGTTTATGTGTTTTAATAATTTTTTGGAAAATAAATATTTTGGGGAGAGTGATCAATATCTTTTGGAATTTACATCGGTTGCTTAATCAGTGCATTTTGGTAAACACAGCATGCTATTTATAAAATGCTCCTTCCAGAACCACGTTTACTCTTGCTTTCCTCAGCTGCTACTCCCTGTTATCTTACTTTACTCTCGGAGCAACTTTATGGTAAGCCGCCCAGATGAGATTAGCCGGGGAAAGTAATCAATATCTGAGTCATGGCATCAAATCACGAACGAACCAGCGAGCTCGTAGAATGTGTATCCAACCAAACACCGACATGGTAGCGCAGAAAATCTGCGGTAACGGGAACGGTCTTGGTTTTTAGCTACTTGACACTTTGGGCGCGTTTGGCGAACGCGTGAATCAGATACAGCGCTCAGGGGAAGTCCGGGCAAAGTGAATAACTTAATTTTAAATTCACGTGTCTCGGTTTTTAGTGACGATATATAAATGCAAGCTGCTGTATTGATATGTTATTCCACGTGGTATAAAACACTGCAAATGCAAACACTGTTAGTCAACGATGCAAAGTCTAAATGATTGATTTAAAAAATATCTGACCAATTATTTGCTCTGCCCTTATACAACGGCATAGCGAATGAAAGTACAGGGTAAAGTGAACAATAATAAAATTAAATATGAAACAAGCAAATAAAATGTCACCATACACTGAGAACGAAAATTTACGTTGAAAACTCTATTGTTCTTAATAGTTAATCTGTCCATCCCATATTTCAAGATTTGCCCAGCAAATAGAATACATTTACATTTGTCTTTGTGGGTTGTTAAAACTTCACTGTCACTACAGAAATATTACGAAGTCCTTATAAATAGGCAAAACTTCATTTCTTTTATTATGAAGGACATCACTCCAGTAATTGTAGTGAATTTTTTAGTCCCACGCCTCACTTGCGTTCACAGCAGAAATATTGGCCAGTTCCACAATATGAAGTGCAGGATTCATGACTCCAGATCTTGCACAGGGTGCACTGAATCCACTCTTCTGTTGGTGGATCCTCATATGGGGCTTCACATATTTGACATCTATACTCCGATTCTGTATTTTCTCCGTGTTTTACAGTCTTCTTTGCTAACAATATTTTCGTGGCATATGTTTCCTGTAGTACTTTTTTTTTTTTTTTTTTTTTCTGGGTCTTGATTGGCGTGCTTGTCAGTATTTCGGCTCGTTGGGATTTTCTCTTCCTCGTGGTTTCATTACGAAGTACAGTTGGAAATGGCGTTGTCTTTCGGGCTAGACATACAAACGTTTGAAGGGCCTGTTTCAACTTCTACGGTTGGTATTTTGTCAGAGACAATACTGGAGCAGGCATTTTTATGCATTCCTATTTCTTCGCTCTTTTTTTTTTCATTCGCTTGTCTTTCTGTTACTAATGCAGGGGCATAATCTTCATCACCAAAAGTATTTGGGTTGTAGGGCCACAAGCCAGAAAACTTGAATCCGCTTGCAGCTTTCTGTGCTGCGGCAGCTTTCAAGTATGAAGGGGCGAACAGTTTTGAAATATCATGTTGATTTATTATTCTGCCAACGTGATTCTTCTGGAATGCTCAAAGTATTTCTTCACGTGCCCACTAACAGCTTGATCTAGGGGCTGCATTTTGTGAGTGGTGTGTGGAGCAAATTATACAAATGCCACATTATTTTCAGTTGCAAACTGAAGAGCAGGGTGTAATACTTGTGTCACTAATGATTGTCGAGCAAAAAACAGAATTTTCTTTTCGTTATTCGGGCGGACATGTTCAACAAAGGAATGTAACCACTGCACGAATGCTTGTCCATTACTCGATCCAAAGTCAGTGCATGTTGCCTGTGTTCCTGATGGTGCATCATCTAGAAGTTTTTCTCGCAAAAATTAAGAATGGCGGAATGCATGCTCCCGCAGCATTACAACAACAAATCACTGTAATAGGCGTGCCTCTTTCTGCGCTCGAGATGATTCCTACCTGTTTCTTTCCACATACATAAAGGATTCTAGGTGGTTTGTTTGTCGTTGTCTGAACGCCTGTTTCGTCCATGTTATAAATAGTGCTTGCACTAATGCCATGTTTCGCCGTCTGGTCCCATGAAATGTTGTAAAATCTGTCAACTGGCGGGCGATTAAAACCCCTGGCTCTAGCAATTGTTGGCAGCTCTGGCTTTCTCAGCGAAATTTCAGGAATGCCAACAGTGAAATCCCACTAACCACTCGTTACCAGCACTGCGATTCTTATCCCAGTTTAGTGGATGAGCTATGCTGTTCTTTTGAGCGAAGTCATATGCTAGTTTCATGAATTCACTCCTTGTCAATCCTTAAAACATGCTGTCCATTTCTTTCAAGTATTCTACCAGTTCTATTTCTTGTTCTTCAGTGAATATTGTCCTGTGCCGTCCAAGTTGCTTTCTCCACGAACCTGACTTGCAGTGACGGTACAGTGTCGCTAAAGGTATTCCGTGTTTCGTAGCAACAGAATTTATTGAGCTAGATTCACATCCTTCCATCGCCTGTTTCATAGTTTATCCCAACCAGTCGCTTTGGTTTATTGTCCTTTTGTATTTATACACCATCTGTAAACAAAGTTCATTTTTCTTTCACATTACTTAAACTTGTTTCATAAAGAAATAGCGCATGATTAAATGTATAAGCATAAAGGACATTATGTAAAATGACAGATTTTCTTGACAAACGTATTTAGGAATTTAAATATTAATTAAGTTCCCGTTCCTGTCATATTCGTGCGCTTGTATTTAAAATGTTATAAAATTATAAGCAAACACTACAGCACACAGCTGATGTAACGGGCCAAGTGGTGCTAGTAATTAAAATAAAAAAATCTTTTGTATGTTCACTTTAAAATTCTTTGGAAACAAGTTTCCAATTCTTTTGTAACACCACAAGCAAAATTTTGTAATGTTTACAAAGCACTGCAATATACAACACGCTAAATTAATTCTGCACGTCCATTTTTGCAACAAATTTTGTACAAAGTCTGTGGCACTTTTTGATTAAACTACGTTATATTTAGATGTCCCACAACAAAGCGTTGTAAAATGTGTTCTATTTAACTTTTTGCTTTACAAATAACTTTAAAAATTAGTTCGCAAAGTATTTTTTTTTTTTTTTGTAAAATTACAATTTTTTTTTTACTGCGTAAGAAGACGGACGCGTTAATAAAGTGATGAGGGCCATGGCAATGATAGTTTTACATATTACAGCAGAATACACAACGTGTATGCAAGTAGAACTTAAGCAGGGCTTTCACACGTGCTCAGATTACCGTGGACAACCTATACCCACACTCAACCGACGCCGACCTAAGGCTCGGGCGTCAAAACAGTCTGGAAGGTCGTTCTACAAAGTCGTTCGTCAAGAGAATTTTTTTTTTTGGGAGTGGGATATGAGGGGGGGGAGGGTGGTTCCTCCAAAGTTCTCGATACTCTGGAGCACTTGGTAACGTCCGCGTCCAGGCAGTTACTGTCACTTTCTGAAAAGTGGTTCTTGCAAAAATGTCCGCTCCGGTTTTTTTTTGTCTGTCTTCTCGGTAATGATATACGAGCTCCAGTCATAATCTCGTGCTGGAACATTAAGACACGAAGTTATCACGTGATGTACTCATATATCATTCCCGTGGTGTCGTAGAGCGAGCCAGGCTGGTATAACCGGTCAAACGCTCTATCACAGAAAATTTATGTCCAGAAGCGCAACGTATAGCACCGCAGATGATTAACCGTTTCTTCGCTAGCAACAAGTAAGCATGACATTCAGTAATACATTTTACAGTTCTTTTTTTTAAGTACCCAAGAACTAATAAAAACCTCTCATGGTTTTTTTTTGTTTTAAATAACTACCCAAGAACAAATAAAAACAAGACTGTTAAGAAATAAAATTATGATTCTTTAAAGTAGTACGTTGATCCCCCTCCTACGATTGTTTTCAGAAAGGGACTCACGCCAGAGTTTAATCAGACAAATAAGTGGCATTTACCCATTCAGTGTCCACGATCGAGGAAGAGTTGCATTTGAAGGACAGTTATGGTCAGTAGTTTACACAACGAGTAATCAGTGGCCAGACACATTAGTGACATACTTCGCTAAGCTGTTCATGATAAACACATCACCTTTGAAAACCCTAAGAGGTTCTTCTATGCACAGTGTGTATCCTTACACCATGTATAAAATTAAAATTTATATGGGCCTAATTAATTTATTTGTGCGTCGGCCAAGCGAAACTGTACAATAATTATAAAAAGTAAACACTATACTAGATTAATAACTCTTAAGCTAACGTGCGTTTAAAAAAAGAAATCATTTCAGTAGTCACAAATGTTAACCTGCCTAAGGCACGGAACTACTTTCCCCTCCGTCGTTACCAACTTCACTGGACGCAAGTCAGTCAGTGCTCCAGTTAAAATACACTGAAGAGCAAAAAAAACTGGTATATGCGTGCTTATGCAAATAACAGAGTTATGGAGCCAATCAGAGTAACGCGATGCGGCCGGCAGCTGGATNGTCGGCAGCTAGATCGGTTACTGCTGCTACAATGGCAGGTTATCAAGATTTAAGTGAGTTTGAACGTGGTGTTATAGTCGGCGCACGAGAGATGGGACATAGCATCTCCGAGGTAGCGATAACATTTGGATGTTCGCGTACGACCATTTCACGAGTGTACTGTGAATATCGGGAATCCGGTAAAACATCACATCTTCGACATCGCTGCGGCCCGGAAAAAGATCGCGAAAGAACGGGACAAACGACGACTGACGAGAATCATTAAACGTGACAGACGTGCAACCCTTTCTCAAATTGGCGCAGATTGGATTTGTGGACTGCTCTGCAGGATTCATGGTGTGGAATTGCCTCCTGCATACCTTCAGACATAGTCGAGTCCATGCCACGTCGTCTTGCGGCACTTCTGCGAGCTCGGGGGGCCCTACACGATATTAGGCAAGAGTACCAGTTTTTGTGGCTCTTCAGTGTATTTGCAGGTAAGGGCAATGACATTTTTCAAAGGTTGATTTCAAAGTGCTAACATATATATAACTTTCAATGTGAATCGGCCTAAGCATACTGTCCCGTAAAGCCACGAGAAAACACGCGACAGGGGTGAAAACAGCATTGCCGATTTAGCATTTTGCCCCGCTAAATCTAGCTTTTTCACAGTTCGGTTTAAAGGCATAAATATTTTTTATCCCGCCCTGCGGGAAATCTATATTTTGTTCTGCAGTGTGAGAAAACAATGTAGTGGGTTCAAATTCAAGCAATAAAACAGCGACGGGTTGTTTCACTCTCCTCTGGAGCTGCAGAAATTAACCCCGATGATTCAGAGAAAAGCACATTTTAAAGTAGAAATTTTTTGTTTTAACTTTAGTTTGTAGGGTATTATAAGCGCGTGTTGTTTGAATAACAAAGTTGTAATTGAATTTACTGTGATTGCTTTATTTTAAATAAATTTATATAAATCTAGCTTTCTTTATGGAGGGGGCCGCGGTGATGTAATGGTTAGACAACTCGCCTCCAACTCAGGCGAAGCGAGTTCGATTCCCGGCGGAGTCGCTCCATGATTTTCGCATAGGAATCGTGCCGGACGATGTCGCTGGTCGGCGGGTTTTCTCGGGGATCTCCCGCTTCCCCCGCCCTTTCATTCCGGCGCCGCTCCATGCTCACCTCGTTTCACCCTCATTGGCTCTGAAGACCTCTATTTTAAGAGCCGCCGAAATCTCTCAACTTAACAACTTAACTTCACTCACACAAATATGCTCCTCGCTAGGCGACCGCCTTAAGGACACATTTAATGTAAATTTTTTGTTTCATTATCTGAAATATATTTATGTAAGTACCACATAAATGTAAATATTTGTAGTCGAATGGTTATAGTTTTCAAAATATAGCACCGAAAAGTCGAAAATTTCGAGGTATTGGAACCCAAGTTTTTATGCTCCCAATTAACTTTAATAAATAAATGGAATGTCATATGATCTATATCATAATAAAAATATGTTAAATATGTATCAAGGATATTTAGCAATGGATACTCGGGTACTGGTATCCTGAGTCTCTTTTAAAGTAGGTAGTGATGTTTCTGCCAGCATGTTTTTTTTTTTCGTACAAGAGAAACCAATAAATATTAATATTATTGTTTTTTGGGCGAATTAAAATGTGTTTGCAAAAACATCAATACCTATTTTAAAAATATATTGAGGATGACAGTACCACAGTACCCATTGTTTAAATATCTTTGATACTTTATTAATATGTTGTGTATATGATATAGATAGCATGCCATGCCATTTAGTTGGTAAAGTTAATTAGGAGCATAGAAACTTGGGCTCCCATATTCCAAAATTATCGACTTTTCGGTGCTATGTTTTGAGAACTATAATCATTATACTATACGCTGTTCAATGCAGAGTGAGCACTTGAAACCCAAGTTGTTTTTTTTTTTCAGCAATTTTTTTATCTTTTAACCAACTTTTAAAACAAATATTGCCATATAAGTAATGAATAGAGTGTGTATATTCCACCGCACTCGGAAGTTAACGTCTAAGGTTTAAAATAAAATATATTCATTAACTATTATTCCAAAAGAGAGTGTTTTCAAAAGTCCTCACTTTAACGTGAATAGCGTATTCAAATATGTACATGCATGTTGTCCATATATAAATCTCTTTCAGATAACGAAATAAAAAATGATCGTCAGAGCAGACGTCGCCAGCCGGATGGCAGCGGCTTGCTCGGCTGGGTGTGGTCGGCGCTGTTTACCGCAGCCGGTCCAAGGTCGCGGCTGCCGACCTTGGCGCGGGGAACAGTTGCTCCGATTACTCCGGTCCACCTTGCCCTGCCCGCCGCGCGCAACAAGGGCACTAGCGGCGGACTGTCCGTCCACGCCTGCCTGCCTGCCTGCACACGTCGCAACTAGAGCACGCGCACTACCTTCCCTGGCTGTTCTCAAGCCGCTGCTCGTCAGCAGTGGTGGCTGTGATGATTGACGATGAATGATGGTGGAGAGGACGTTTACGAAAATTACGATGATTATGATGATGGTAATTTCTTATTGTTATATAATGGCAGCTGCCTGGGTAGGTCGCCGAACGGTGCGCAGAGCTCCAGCAGAACACCACGTTTTATTTTTAAAAAACCGTCCAACGTGTCTGAGTTATGTCTGCTTACGAATAGCGTATGAGAAACGTTACGCGTCTGTTTACGTTTTTCAGTGCCTCCATTTCTCTTTAAAGCGCATGTTTTTGTGATAGTGAAAATGGCTTAAACAGGTGTGTTTTCACGGTCATTTTTAGGTACGAACATTGCAGTACATAACATTAAAAAAGGAATAGAGACGTGCATCAAACCTTTATTTTTTTTATTACGTCATAATATGGTATGGTCTACGCTGAAATTCTCATAAGAGGCGCGTTATCGACGGCAAAACTATACGCCAGTCCAGTGTTTTGCGCGTAGAGGTGATGAAAGCGTTAATGCGCATATGTCTCGGTCGCCCCTGGCACTCCAACGCTTTTTATGCCTCAAACGTGCAAGATTCCTACAACCAGGCGACCACCTTAAGCGGCCTTCCCACTGGTGCGTGTATGTGCGAGCATTGAGACCTCGCGTCCTCGTGGGTACTCCGAGATATCCAGCTTCTCAAGAACCGGCCTTTTTCACTTCAACGCAAAATACGCACAACCCGCTTGCTCGAGAAAACCAGCTTATGATCATGGTGGAGGAGCGAGTGGGTGAAGAGAGTTGAACGGCTCTTAACATCGAAGTTTTCAGAGCAGATGAGGGTGAAGCGTGGTTAGTATAGAGCAGCGCCGGAATGCAAGGCCTGGGAAACAGGATATCACCGAGAAAACCCGTCCACCAGCGGCATCGCCCGGTACGATTCCCTCATGCGAAAATCTGGGAGTGATCCCGCCGGGAATCGAACTCGGTTCGCCTAGGTGGCAGTGGAGGACCGTCTTGGGCGTGTACTGTTGTTGGGGGTATGTCCAGCCTTTCTTGGAAACAGCCCTATGAGTGAAAATCTGTCGCCACTGCCCGTCTCTTCCCACTCCGACCACCGGGTGCTGGGTCAGCCTCTTTGATCCCCCGTATACGGGCGACGAGGCTCATCTCGATACGGATTACCCCGGACATGCTTGACAGACACGAAACCATGGTTTTCCACAGCCCGCTGTTTGACAGGCACGTATAACCAGTATGACGTGCTCGCCGAACATAAGCATTATAATCGCCTACATGGGAGACCCGGGTTTGAATCCCCGACACCAGCTGGGCCTTGATCAAAACCATCCTACGGAAGGCAATGGGAAACCATGGATGAATCATCCCGTCTAGTCGCCCCTAGACGCCGTCGCCTGGGGTTCCTACCAGCCATGGTTGTCGACATCGATGATAATGACAGTAATTACAGTAATAATAATGTCCATGGAGAATTTCACCCTAGGACTTGTGGAAACACACACTGGCGGGCTTCCGAGGAGGGACATTGGGATTGCGCCATCGTTTGCCCCAAAGGCGTTTGGTCTAAAGGCATTTTCTCGCACAACTAAATCCTAACAGGCGTTTGCCCTAAACTCTGTTTGCCCATAAGCACTTGCCCCTGAAGTTCATTTTCTATTTACTAGTCCAGCTTTGGCACTCGCCCTCGTCGGGTCTCGAGACCTCGCTGCTCACAGTCGCCCAAATCTCCCCACTCTCCCGAGCCCAAGAGAAACGGCTGAGCATGCGCACATTTACTGCTAATGTTGCAGGGACCTGGGGCAGCAGACAACCTACGCAGACTACTATATAATCTATTCGCTGTTTATTCACACATTTAAATCAAACCTTCGAGAATTCGCCCCATGTATGACGTGTTCGGATGTTTCATATAACTATCCTGACAATTTTGAAGGCTTGTTTAATATCTGCTTTAAGGTTATTTCTTTGCGTCATGCAAACAAAGCTTAAGTCTGGGGACAACGCACCGCATTTGTGCGCACTCAGTTTAATAATATTTTGCTTGAAAACTATTTCTTACAAGGCATTACCAACATACCTATTTTCTTTTTTTTATTGGCGTTAATGATAAAATTTGTATATAACATTTAAATAAAAGTTTAATAAAACACATAATTAAATACTTTTATGTTACTAGGAGTATAAAAGGTTTGTAATATATGCCATTAGGAAACAGCCAAACACGCCATACACGGGGGTGATTTTTCAAAGGTTGCTGTTTTCAGCTTGTCCCAGGCATTTCATTGCGTTAGCGCGCACTCTCTGTTGATCACAAAAGAACTACATACCCCTACCGCCCAAACTGCCATATCTCACAATGTTCCAAACTTTTTGTAGGGGGTTTAGTATTGTTCCAAACAAAAATAAATATTTCATTTCAAAGTCAAATATTATATACCGTAATTTACTGTGACTGAACGGGTTCACTTGATATAAAAGTGGAGTGACTGCAATGCTGTAGATAATCGCCCCCCTACACACCAGCATAAAAACCAGTGCCATGATAAAATTCGGGATGTTGCTTTGTCGCGGACACAGCTGTGGGTTTTACTTGAATATTTTCTATGCGACATTGGAATTAAATGAAAGAAACGAAATGGATATTCGACTTGGTGGCTTGAATCAACATATCTTGACGAGCTCTTCCGTTTGGCACCAAAATCAGCGCGCTGGAGCTTCGGAGTCGCGAGATATATCGCGCGGAAATTTTTGCCTACGACCATAATTGTAGCCAGTATCCGCGGGTCCCACTTCCTGCGGCGCCAGCTCAAAGGCCATGCTCGCATCTTAATTGTATACCCGATCGAACGAAACCACATTTACTTTAATCGTGCTATTGGTCACGAAATTGCAGTGTCGGAATAGATCACTCTGCAAACGTTACATCGCCGTTTTATTATCCTGGTACCTTCCCTACGTGTCGGTCTGATTTTAAAGATATGTTCTCGTAAAAAAAAACTGTCGTAAAACAGTGATGAAGAATGCTGATGGTAATAGGGCGTGCACAGACCTGTTATTTTAATTATTATTTCTTGAAATTAGGGTTATGGAAACAATGAGTCTAGCTTCCCGAAGAGCCGAAATGATGAATAGTAGGAAAAAAGCGGCGTGGTGTTGGGTCGGAAAAGGTGCCTACGTGTCCGGGAGTGAAGTGACGCCAGTGAAGTGTCCAGTTATTTCTCCCCCCACCCCGCAGGAACGCATGAAACGGTCTGTTCATTAGCGCGGTCCGGCTGCAGAGGCGGGGCTGGAAAAGCCAAGGTCGAGGAGGTGGCCGGTCGTCAAGAATGGTCA
>NQII01001984.1:305847-321233 GCA_002778355.1 Clitarchus hookeri | reverse complement strand
GACAAAATCAAGCTTTCCAAGGACGTATACTTGTATAGGCTGTTCACGGTGAAGTGAGCACTTCTGAAAGCCAAGAATTCCCCGCAAGCTAGACTTACATCTACAACTGCAGCAGTTTTCCTTTGGTTATTGGTTGCGCATCTTGGACAGAAGACAATTGTGGTAATTCGACTGGGCCAATCAGAACTAGGTTACTCCTGTACTGAAACCTATGTGATTCGCTGGCGGACACACCTAAGACGCGTTAACAGCTAGAACCATCCAATCGCGAAAGTGGAGCTGAGTTACACAGATGTTTTGAAATAGAGCTAAAGAGGATATCTATCCACAAAAGTCGGGTGTCTATTATTATTACTTAAATTATTCGTACTATCCTACGGCTGGTGGTAACTATTGTCAATTCACGATTACTTCAAACTTTTTTGAAGTCTAGCTGCCTAAATGTATAATGATTGCTTTTTTTTCCCCCCCGCAGTAGACTGTAGCTCGTGCAAGGTTTTATCACCACCTTGGCAGGTGTGTTGTTTACCGATGGCTGGTGATATACTGTAGCTGGTGCAGGAAGTATTTCTTATCTTTTCAGGTGTGTTACTGATATGTCCCGTACCGTTGTTTGGTTTAATCCGATGCGACCTACTGTGTCACACCTCACACTATCTCCCGTGTACTTGTGCACAGGATTTGGCGTCTATGTTGGGTCTCCGACCCGGGGTTTATAGTCACATACCAGGGGACTCAATGCTTATCCTAACGGGAGTGAGTTGTGGATGCGAAATGGTATTCGTATCGCACACAGGCACTGCAGTAACTGGTGGTCGTATCGCACTTCCTTTTCCGCTTTATGTCTGCGCTGTCCCAACTTGATCTCTTCATATGTCTATCTACTAGATTATTATTCTGTTGCTATCGTCTATCTGTGCATTCCTGTGTCTGCTAAGTTTTTTTTTTTTTTTTTAGGTGGGAAGATTTTATTTTATCACTTACGTAATCCACCAGTACACCATGCTTGCAACCACACTGTTGGTTTTTTTAAATTCAAAAATACCAATGTTTGCAAATAGAAAATTTAGCGGTGTGATTTTTATTGGCGTAGTGTACTGCCGTGGTCCGAAGTCCAAGAGCCGTGCACATGGTTATGCCATGTGGATGGTACACTGAAGAGCCAAAAAAAACTGGTACAGGCGTGCGTATGCAAATAACAGAGGTATGGAACCAATCAGAGTAACGCAATGCGGTTGGCAACTAGATCGGTTACTGCTAATACAATGGCAGGTTATCAAGATTTAAGTGAGTTTTAACATGGTGTTATAGTCGGCGCACAAGAGATGGGATATAGCATCTCCGAGGTAGCAATAACATTTGGATGTTCGCGTACGACCATTTCACGAGTGTACCGTGAATATCGGGAATCCGGTAAAACATCACATCTTCGACATCGCTGCGACCGGAAAAAGATCGTGAAAGAACGGGACGAACGACGACTGACGAGAATCATTAAACATCACAGACGTGCAGCCCTTTATAAAATTGGCGCAGATTGAATTTGTGGACCGCCCTGCAGGATTCATGGTGTGAATTGCCTCCTGGATACCTTCAGACATAGTCGAGTCCATGCCACGTCGTCTTGCGGCACTTCTGCGTGCTCGGGGGGTCCTACACGACATTAGGCAGGTGTACCAGTTTTTTTTGGCTCTTCAGTGTAAGTGTGAGGGCGAGGCGGTGGTGAACAGTGTAAATTATCACGGGTGTAATTTCTCACATGGTAGATGAGCTTTCCAAATAAATACTTCAATAATTAGCCATTCAACATTTAGAGGACCAAAACGTATTTTGGGGGGGCCAAAACATATTTAGAAGGACCTGGCTTCGCTACCCCCCTCACCCCTTTGGCATAGGACCTGCTCACTGGTCAATATTTCACTTACGTCAGCTACGGTTCCGATACTGCTGACGAGCACTGGTGTTCAGTGGTGAGTTGTCGTTGCGAGTTGCTGTATAAGGCAGGAAGGATTACTGTGAACTCTGGAAATCATTGGACCTCGAGAGGTCGTCCAACGCCGTAACCACACGCAGTCGCGTCATTTAAAGCATATTTACTCTAAAAATATTTGCAGACTTTCAGAATACAGTAGTGTTATACTTTGATACAATGTTCCGAAAAAAAAAAACAACGAAAATATTATTTAAACATGACTGAAGAAAATATACGATCACCGGGTGGACACACTACAGAGCACGGCTGATCATATTACCCATTGCTGTACACAAAATTTTATATCGTACAATAAAAGTGGTTCACATAGCTTTAACCCTGTTGGCAAAATATTTCATTACATTAAAATCTCTTAATTTTAAATGACGTGTCTTACAATATATTAGGTACGAAAAATTTTAATTTTTCTTATTTATTTACTGTACTTATTTTTAACCTTGAATTGTAATTCGTTACAGTGAGAGTGGCATTAGAGAAAGAGAAAAAAGTTGGCTAGGCGTTTTCTGTGTGGTGTTTGGAACGGTCTTGTCCAATAAATGCTTAATTTATATCTGTATTCCTAAAGGTTTCCTTTTGAATATCTCACAGTATATTGGATTTATTCGATTGAATAGTGTTTCAGTGCTGCACGAAGGATTTTTAGGCAGCTCTTTACACTCTGCTGCCAATATCACTGCGATCCACGTGGCTGTCACGACCTAAGAATTCATTTACTTTAGTTATTGCTGTGTTTTTTCCGGTTATGCCTACGGAGTTGTTTAGAAACTACTTTTGTTCGACATTGATGTAAATTATATATAGAGGGTGTATCAGTACAGCGGTTACAAACTTTCAGGAGAGATAGAGTACACCTAGACGATCGGAAATAACATAGCAATGCATGATCTGAAACGCTTTCCTGGCGCGGTAGAGACGATACAAAACACAAGAAAGGAAGGACACGAACAGGGTGAGAAAACATGTTTATTTTCTTAGTACAGCAAAAATGCTGGGACGTCTTTGGCTGGTGTACGCGATAGATGTCGCTCCGCAAACCGAAGCAACAGATGACCCTGTTCGTGTCCTTCCTTTCTTGTGTTTTGTGTTGTCACTACCGCGCCAGGAAAGCGTTTCCGACCATGCATTGCTATGTGATTTCCGATCGTCTAGGTGTACTCTCTTCTGAAAGTTTTTAACCACTGTACTGATACATCCTGTATATATATATATATATACATCCTGTATATACACACATCCTGTGTATATATATACATCCTGTATATATATACATCCTGTATATATATACATCCTGTATATATACACATCCTGTATATATATGTGTATATATTAGTGGTGTAACTAATATAATCATAATAGTTACAGGTAACCTAATATAGACTAAGTTAATTCATAATATGTTATTCGAATCCACGGTATTATAATAAAATATGATAGTCAAATAATAGGCTCAATCATATCAAATAAGTATTCGTTTCGTAATAACATAAGGTGATTAACTTTTTTAATACTCCCATTAAAGTATGAAGGGAAATTTAATCACCGTTTCACGTAAGTTGTTATTTTTAATTGTTTAGGGCGACTATTCGTGCGATTAAATATTCTTTTGATTGAGTACTGTTACTAATACTACCCTATTATAAAATAATAGTTATGATATTATATTATCAGCAAAGGGTTATATTCAATAAAATGATTACTAAGAAATGACACTAACATAACATCTCTATTCTAAAGCATAAGGTACTGGAGAAAATATTTCTCGTAAGTCCGGTGAAATGTACTGAATCTTTTCTCATGAAATATTCGGGAATAACAACCAAGGACTAACGTCCCAATAAAAACATAGACATATTCATCTGCTTGACTTATAGTTTCGGTATCTCTTGAATTTAATTCATAATANATATCTGATGAATTTAATTCATAATATATACAATTATTATATAATGTTCAGCGCTACTTTGAAAATTGACATATAACCAGAATATGTAATTTAATTTTTATCAACGTTAATAAATAAAAAGTACATTTTCATTTACTGTCATGATACAATTTTGTATAAAAACAATTATTGTAGTAGAATATCTTGTATTTTAACATTAAACACAAATTAACTGTAGTGCCATCTACCATAAATTACGTGACACCATTATTGGAAAACCAAATATTTTTTGTATTATTCGCTTGTTCTCTGACAACACAGTGTGCATTATGGGAGCAATGAGCTGTTTTTGCACAAATATTAGTTGTTCTGCCATAATATTACCCATACCAACATATTTGCGACAACGATTTACACATAATAGTGAAACATAATAAATATGTTATAAATATGTGTTAAATGATTGAAAGATCAACTTCTTCCGATTTTCTGACATATAAGTAATTGCACATAAAATTCCACCTCTCACAAATGCACAACAAACTTATCTAACAATAATTTTTAAATGTATATATACCTACAGTTTCAATGGATGATTATTTTTTAAAAATAAATAATTGTGTTCCTACTAAAACCACAGTCATATGTTAGGTCTGGCAACTTACTGTCATTTTGCTAAACTTCCTTGGACGATTCCATGCNCAACAAACTTATCTAACAATAATTTTTAAATGTATATATACCTACAGTTTCACTGGATGATTATTTTTTAAAAATAAATAATTGTGTTCGTACTAAAACCACAGTCATATGTTAGGTCTGGCAACTTACTGTCATTTTGCTAAACTTCCTTGGACGATTCCATGCAACCCAGAAAAATTTTTTCAAAAAATCTGACGAAATATATTTCAAGCTCTTTTAGTTTTGAGCCAATAAAAGGAGAAAAGTAAACTTTAACAAAGATGGAATCAAGATAAGGTCAAAGATCTGCTATCAGTTTTCCTACCACGCCATTTGTTACAAAACGTACTTCAACGCTCTCTGTTAGCCAGATCNAGATCAGGCCAAAGATCTGCTATCAGTTGTCCTACCACGCCATTTGATACAAAACGTACTTCAACGCTCTCTGTTAACCAGATCCCGAACTACAGCCAGTTCTCCCACTAACCCAAATTTTTGTTGTTTTCGTGTTGAATGATTAGACATAAAATAAAACTAAGAACATGGGATGCGTGTGAGTAGTTGTGAAGAATTTGTATGTTATTTCAAGCCACATATTTCTAACTCAAGCTGCTTAGTATCAGTAATAGCAGAATAACTTGACGCCGCCACGCAATGGTCTCGTGGTTGATGTTGGAATTTTGTGCCCGGCGCCATAGCTCCGCGATGAGCTAATGAGTTGTGGGTCGTTCGGTCGTGCCGGGTCCCTGAGACCAATTGTGAGGCAGTTAATCAACGTTGATTTCTGTTACACTCGGTACATAACATGTCGAGGCTGTTAGCTGCCTCGCATGCCTGTGTTAATTAATAAATAAAACTACTTACGATATGAAATAAAGTTCTCGGCACTTGCTTTATTTGCAGAGTTATTTATTCATTACAATTCGAGAATGAATACACAAATTAAGTACTACAATATCCTTAACGGCCCTGAAACTGTTAACACGTGGTTTTAAATTGGGAAAAGCGATTGCGTTAAAACCCTCTCATGAGAGTGTGGTGGCTTAACCCTCAGTACATTAAATAAATTAAATTGTTCCGGTAATGAATATTAACTATTGCAATGAAAATGAGTTCAGCCTACTTGTCGGCACTGAGGACTTTTTTTTTTTTATTAAGCCATTCCTAACAAAAATGCTGACTGGTTTTAAGTTCTATTTGTTGTTGTTTTGTTGNCCCTCTCATGAGAGTGTGGTGGCTTAACCCTCAGTACATTAAATAAATTAAATTGTTCCGGTAATGAATATTAACTATTGCAATGAAAATGAGTTCAGCCTACTTGTCGGCACTGAGGACTTTTTTTTTTTTATTAAGCCATTCCTAACAAAAATGCTGACTGGTTTTAAGTTCTATTTGTTGTTGTTTTGTTGCAATAACCAGTTTATGTTTGAACTATTTATTAAATTTACTGGAAGGCTTTTGATTGTAAAGTGTTATGATATAGAAAAAGAGTGTTCACTTGATGTGCTTACTAGGTAAAGGATGTAATCTTTATTCTGATCTTTCTTTGTTAATGTAGATTGAAGGAAAAAGGGGAGTACCCCCTGTAAAAAACCTTCAGTTGGTCCTCGTGCTGAGTGATGCTGGCTTCGCGGAGCGAGAACTACTTACAACACCATGCTGGTTCGCTTGCTGAGAAGAACTGGGGCGAGTCGAGTCCGCCTCCGCCACAAGTGACGCGAGACGACTCCAAGCGGTGAGAAAGTGAAACACAATATACTCTAAAAGATGATTATGAGATGGAAAATGATATGAATTAAATTAACATAAGAAAACATTATTACCCTTACACAAATATATAATAAAAATTATTACATTATTCCTAAATGTTTGTATTACACCAGCCACAGCGTTGCCAAGTATACAATGTAAAATGTCCCTGGCTGTGGCTGTGTTTGTGACGACGGTCTTTTATTTTGACAATTACGAACATTTATTATTCACTTTGGGGGATATGTTTTTGTTGCAATTATGAACACTGATTAAATACATTGATTAAATACACTTCACTCTCACTCGGGCCCACAAGCCAGTTGGTGTGGTATATCTGGTGCAGTGGACACGACTGCGGCAGTCAGAGTGGGCACAAAGGAGCTCGTGAACGTGTGGTTCACGTCAAACTGCTTTGCAAAAGTAGTTGACAAGTTGTTTGTTGGCGAATGAAAAGTGCATTGTCAAGCAAGTTTCCCGTATTGCTTTTATTTCCAGTCTTAAAATATTAGCTGTAGCATCCAAAGTATGATAAGAACTACAACTACCGTCTCGCAAATGTTAACCTAAATTCGTTGTCTGTAATAAATAGAAAAATAGATAAAAAATATTTTATTGTTTGCAAGGTTTTCGGTTTTTACTTTTAAAACCTACAAATTTTTTAGACAGATGTGAGTCTATAAATACCTTAAAATTGGTTTAGTATTACAATGGAAAGTTGATTAGCTGACAGCATTTTAATAAAATAAATATACAGCTGCCACTTGACACACCAGCTGATGGCGAAAGGATACATAAACGAAAAGTAAACATTGGTGCTACTTTAGTCGAACTGTTAAAATCTCGCCAACTTAAATGAGACAGGCCATTAGAATGGTTCTATGGAACATTTGGCCATTGATGACCGATTAAATACACATTAGTATGAAGTATTTTAGTTTACTGACCTCATTACATAAATACGTAAAACATGCAGACAATCGGGCCCTTCAACGTACGGGATGGACATCCCTTAGTTCGATGAGATTTCAGAGGTCTTTCTTAAGCACTAATTTAAATACAAAACATGATTGTGGTCTGTTAAGTTTTGGGGCACTCTTCCACCGGAAATGTAAGGTTGTAATAAATACTAATTATTTCCCATGCCACTAATTGGCTTGATTAGACACACAATTTCACTCGGAAATTAATAAATGATATGGAACACATCAAATACCCTAACCTTGCTACTCTACACCTCATTAAATATGCACTTGGGATTCTTTTTACTCTGTGATTACTTCGCAACCCCTTAAGGGCGAATTTCATGAACATTTGCCCATGGGTGATAAATTCTAATGCTATTTAATTAATACACATTTTAACACTTTATTCCTATCCTTAATACACATATCTCTCTAGGGCACCACACGCACTCGGTTGGATCACTCGGTATCGGGTCATAACCCGTTCCCAAGTGAACAATGCGGACTCGCATCTGGACGTACGATGTGCATGTTCTGTGGGCCGCACTGGTGCAGCGACTGTGAGCCGATGATTTGACGACAGTGGCAATGCCAGACCACGCAGGAGTGGCCCACGTCAAGTAGTTGGACAAAGGACCAGTCCCTAGCACCGCCATTGTCGAGCACGGGAAATAACATACAAGCGGCCGACAACCCCGCTCCCTACCCAGCAGGTAAGGCATATATATGCATATACAAGAGCCTCTCGGCCTTCGTACTTTTATATTTTTACGTAGCGCTTTAGCCATTAGACCATCCTGCACTACGACCACCCAATCGGCGGGGAAGGGGGACCATGCCCTCTCATCGCAGGTGACCCAGCCATGCACATGAAGTAACCAAAACCAAAGCCCCAACCTGATTCACAAGTACAACTGAGAATACCCTCTCACAATGTTCTGAGACCCTCGCCCACAGATACCAAGCGTGGATCTGACCATGTTTTTATCCATACCCCTAGTGTCTTTCCAGGACACAACCGCAGCGGATTGCCGCTCACCACCTGGTCTTTCTTTTAGAAGGGAAATCACTCCAGACCTTATCCAACATACGGAGGTAATAACTGTCAGCATGAGTCCAATCTCTAGTGATCGGTACACCAGAGAGAACCTCTGGAGAGGCCAACCCGATCAGCCAGTGCTCCCACTTATTTGCCATGGTACTGGTGGGTTTTCAATTTCCGACTGCCCCACCAATGATGCCTACCAGTAGAGACGAGGGTGTGCGATAGACTCTGAATTGAAGATTTAAGTCCTTTTCAAACTCCGTAGGTCTGGACCCGTAGGTTCCAGATTTATTCAATTTATCATCACCGTTTCCATGCCATCGCCACCCATCCATTCACCAGCAGTGCAGCCGGAGTAGCTGTCATCGCACACTGACCTTTTCCAGACTTTAGTATTTCTGCACCATGAAATTCTAGTATTGGGCCCCATCGGCCTAAATGCCAAGTAGTCCAACAACCCACCAAGTGGTTGGGCCTAGGTATCAAATATTGGCCCAAGCCATCTCGGCAGATAACCCTGACCAGCCGCGAGGAGACTGGTTCCCACAGGGAGACGGGCGGCGGAGCTCAATTTGCGGAACCAGAGGTGGCACGAGGAGCAGTGGGTTGCCATGAGTGGGGCGAGGCTATAAGAGTCACATCACCCATCCTTTATAGGGTCAAATGCGGTGATCAATCTTTGCTAATATAGCATGGTACTGCCACACCACCTTAAGCACCTGAAAACCTTCCTCCCGAGGCAGTAACAATACCCCACCGGGTAAGGCAAAAAAAAAACTATTTTATGCTTGACCTCACTTAGCCATTGGCCATCCAAGGTGTCGTTATTCTCAGTTATTAAGTAGAATTAGTCAAAATCTGGAGTTAATACATAGGCACAGAAATATTCCAAAATTAAAGAAAAAGGAAGAGAGATAAAAAAGAGAGAATTAATTTGGTTACATTTTAAAATTAAGATTACATTATATGTAAAAATCGGTACTTCTGTCCCCTCCCGTGGTCACCCCACGCACCCTTATTATCTTCCCTTACGGAGACAGAGGGCTGAGATGTTATTGATGAGGTGTCTGTGTTTTGTTGTGTTGTTATATGTGTTATGCTGTCATCCCAAACAACACACCAAAAATCACGGTCTTTTAGTGCCTGTGTTGTGTTATCTAGGTCAGGGGTAGGTCGCTCCCGGAAGATCCCGCCCGCCACCACCGCTCCCGTCAACCAGTCATCAGTTGTCGGCCGGCACGGCAGAGCCAGGCATAACCTGCCAGGCCCCCACACCCACCTATCCGGTTATTCTGTAGCTCTAGGCCAGGGACAAGCATGCCCTCTAGCCCCTGTCCACCATCACCACCCCGACTAACCGGTCCACCGGCAGACTATCCAGAACCGGGTAAGGCAAGGAGAAGAAAGTGAGTGTGAGTAATGTCACACCCCTCCATCTGTCAGTTCCAGTACCACCCCTCTCGATCGCGCTGAATGTCTGCCACATGCCGTGTGATCCATTGACCCCAGCAGAATCAAGATCTGACTGCCACACCATTCTACTACTGCCTTGCTTAGCCATTCTCCTGTTAACACTTCCACACTAAGGTCAAAATGGTGTACCAATTTGACATCAGAACTGTAACCTATGAAAAGTGCAGGAAGCTAAAATGTGTAGGAAATTTTACCAGCAATTACCCACTATGCCACTGTCCACCAGTGCTCGTACCTCTTTCAACAGNTCCATCTGTCAGTTCCAGTACCACCCCTCTCGATCGCGCTGAATGTCTGCCACATGCCGTGTGATCCATTGACCCCTGCAGAATCAAGATCTGACTGCCACACCATTCTACTACTGCCTTGGTTAGCCATTCTCCGGTTAAAACTTCCACACTAAGGTCAAAATGGTGTACCAATTTGACATCAGAACTGTAACATATGAAAAGTGCAGGAAGTTAAAATGTGTAGGAAATTTTACCAGCAATTACCCACTANGAAAAGTGCAGGAAGCTAAAATGTGTAGGAAATTTTACCAGCAATTACCCACTATGCCACTGTCCACCAGTGCTCGTACCTCTTTCAACAGTATGGATACAGATAAAGCTGTACAACTGGTGCCCAAAAGACACTTGCAAAGGGACCGGAACACACAATATTTCCTGCCAATCATGTTCATGTCGGTACCATAATAAGTGTGTGAATACAGATGACTGAGAACTGACAGAATGCCATGAGGGATTCATTCTGAGCAGTCTCTGCAAAGACACTGTAAAACCAACACCACCTGTGGCAACTTCCCACTCGTCCTTGTTTACGTTTACCGCTTCCACGCTGCCGAGACAGCATGACGTGAGCACCTGTGGCAGGTGTGGGAATGTAACTGTCCCTTGCACCAGTTACCCGCTCACGTGGCCGCGTGACAGACTGTCAACAAGGGAGCGTGAAACGATTCTCCTGACTAATATCTACCTGTGCGATTGGTGCCTTTCCATACACAGTGTAATTAACGAACACTGTGATTGTGTAACAGAGCTTGGATCCTCGGATGCCACGACACCACGACCACAGAGAAGTGACATGATAAACATGCTGCCTTTGACAACAACTGACATCCATCCCCCGTCGCCGTCTTATATCCTTTGGCGATTTTCCGGTGTAGCCAGAAAAGCCACATTTTCAAATTTTAGAAAATGTTTTCAAAACATTTTCAAATATGGAATTTCAAAAATATGCTAGGGTAACACTGTGTGTAAAACCCGTAGCTAAATGTGTCACATCAAACTACCTGTCATAAACACAGGAACGAAATCAAGTAATTGTCTGTTCAACTTGCAGGTGTTGGACTGTATGCAAACTTCACAAGTGAAAAGTGTATCAATGTTATGCCNTCCACGCTGCCGAGACAGCATGACGTGAGCACCTGTGGCAGGTGTGGGAGTGTAACTGTCCCTTGCACCAGTTACCTGCTCACGTGGCCGCGTGACAGACTGTCAACAGGGGAGCGTGAAACGATTCTCCTGACTCTGTAGATGGACACGCTAACCACGGAAAGGTCTGTGTCACGTTAATTGCAACACTGTGATTGTGTAACAGAGCTTCGATCCTCGGATGCCACGACACCACGACCACAGAGAAGTGACATGATAAACATGCTGCCTTTGACAACAACTGACATCCATCCCCCGTCGCCGTCTTATATCCTGTGTCGATTTTCCGGTGTAGCCAGAAAAGCCACATTTTCAAATTTTACTTTTACAAAAGTTTTGTAAAAGTTTATACCTATTTCAAAAATATGCTAGCCATTGTGACACACATTTTGGGCATCGATTTACACAGTGTAGTTTGATGGACAGTATTTGTGTCCTTGCTTTAGTTGTAATTGTCTGTTCAACTTGCAGGTATTGGACTGTATGCAAACTTCACAAGTGACAAGTGTATCAATGTTTACGGTAGACCTACATAGATTTTGTGGGAAGAGGTGTTATGCACTTGGAAACAGTCACAAACCGCATTTCAGTCAGTTTTGTAAAACTGTACCAAAACTGGAATGTGGAGACAAATGTTTAGTTAGTCACATCACACATTGTCTTTTACGTGTATAACCATAATTAAATCAAACAGTGCCAAACTTTCACAAACATTTTCTGCAATGTTGTAACATTATAAACATTTATATAAATTTCCAAGTAAAAATTACTTAGCAAGTTTGAATTGTAAGTGCCGTTCAAGCACCAGTAGAGTNATGTGGAGTGTTTACAAATCAATCAGTGTAGTGTGTAACAGAAAATGCAGTATAACCATAATTAAATCAAACAGTGTCAAACTTTCACAAACATTTTCTGCAATGTTGTAACATTATAAACATTTATATAAATTTCCAAGTAAAAATTACTTAGCAAGTTTGAATTGTAAGTGCCGTTCAAGCACCAGTAGAGTGTCACAACATAACTCTAAACATGCATACTCCTCCCCTCCTGTGGCACTCACCATTCATTGGCTCATCAAGCAGCTACGCCAAGCAGCCACGCACGAACACATCTGTTCCCACGCTCGGTGCACAGAAGCATATTATCTTCGCATCAGGAACAACAAGCTCTCTAATATCTTTCAAGTTAGTAGTGTGCCTTTGAAAAGCCTTTTGGGGTGTAAAATCATTTTCACACCATTCCTCATTCATACATACTTCTAATTTGTAGTGTCGTNATGAAAAGCCTTTTGGGGTGTAAAATCATTTTCACACCATTCCTCATTCATACATACTTCTAATTTGTAGTGTCGTCTATTTCGTATTTCTGTGGAACAATTAATTTCTTTTTGTATTTTTTTATTGTTTATAGCACATTCACCAGGCATAAATTTCCGAATTATTACCCATGCACTTCATCGCCATGCAAGTGGATATTATCGTAGTGTAACCAGTCCCCCTCCACAAATTGTAACATCATTCATCACCCTGCATGCAGAGCTAATCGGTGGGTACACAATCCCCTCTCCACCAGTGGTTCACACAGCCGAGAAGGTGTGTCAGCACCTCCCTCGGAAGAGCATCTACAAGTGTGATATAGGTGCATTATGTTACTGACTTGACTCACATTAATTATAGGGTAATTTAAGATAATATAATTAAAAGTTAAAGAAAGACACACCAGGCATGTGGACGCTCAAAGACGCCCCAATAAGTGCCTTAGTGGTCCAATTATGATTATTTGAAAATTCAGGTATGGATGGTGTAAATAGCCGTTACTTCTTTTGGATGGAGGTGTAAACCTTCGTTTTAGGTTAGCATTTTCAAATACCTAGTTCCATATGTCACGAAAGTATTGGCTTTAGAAATATTTTTATTTTATTTATGAGTACTCTGAATATATATTTATCAGTACGAAAATGTTATGCATGTAACCTCTGGGATGAAAAATAATATTTATATTGTTGCCCTAGTATGATAGAAGGTAAAAAACGAAAAAAATGTCTTTTCTTACAAACTAAATGCCGTGATACAGCAGTTGTTTATGAAATTGTACTTCAAGAACACATTATGTGTAAATAGAGAAAATAGATAATGAGAATCCGAAAACCATAATTTATATATTTTTTTACCAATCAAGGGCACAATCAATCCAATGGCTATCTGTTAAAAATTAACGCACTTTATAATCAACTAACTTCCCTACTTGTTGAGCTCAACATTTGCTACAATAAAAGAAAAAAANAAAAATTAACGCACTTTATAATCAACTAACTTCCCTACTTGTTGAGCTCAACATTTGCTACAATAAAAGAAAAAAACCGAACTTAAATTATGAGTACAGTAACATATCTACGATTTATTATATTAAGTAAAAATCATGAGTTAAGTCGAATTTTTATCCTTGAGGAAGTGTGTTTGTTGTTGTAAAACCTATGGTACTGGAGTAACTATTTCTCGTACCTTCGGTGAAATGTACTAAATCTTTTCTTACGATTTAATCAGGAGTACCAACAGGCCTGTAACATTCTAAGGACTTATGCCCTAAAAAAAATGATAGGTCAACATTTACCTGTAGGTCAAAGCTCAGCATATCTGATGAATTTAATTCATAATATATACAATTATTATATAATGTTCAGCGCTACTTTGANGTTTTAAAACTGGTGACGGCGACCAAGTAACTAGTTCCGTTACGTTTCTTGAAAATGACGTAACGACCCACGTCTATAATCAATCTAAAGGGTGAGGTACTGGAGATAATATATCTCATGAAATATTCGGGAGTAACAGTCCCAACAAAAACATCACAAGAATTCTTGCCATAATTATATATGCTGGCATCATTTGATATTTAATTCATAATATATACAATTATTATATAATGTTCAGCGCTACTTTGAAAATTGACATATAACCAGAATATGTAATTTAATTTTTATCAACGTTAATAAATAAAAAGTACATTTTCATTTACTGTCATGATACAATTTTGTATAAAAACAATTATTGTAGTAGAATATCTTGTATTTTAACATTAAACACAAATTAACTGTAGTGCCATCTACCAAAAGTTACGTGACACCATAATTGGAAAACCAAAAATATTTATTGTATTATTTGCTTGTTCTCTGGCAGCACAGTGTGCATTATGGGAGCAATGAGCTGTTTTTGCACAAATATTAGTTGTTCTGCTATAATATTACCCATACCAACATATTTGCGACAACGATTTACGCATAATAGTGAAACATAATAAATATGTTATAAATATGTGTTAAATGATTTAAAGATCGACATTTCTTCCGATTTTCTGACATAAAAGTAATTGCACATAAAATTCCACCTCTCACAAAAGCACAACAAACTTATCTAACAATAATTTTTAAATGTATATATACCTACAGTTTCACTAGATGATTATTTTTTTTTAAATAAATAATTGTGTTTGTACTAAAACCACAGTCATATGTTAGGTCTGGCAACTTACTGTCATTTTGCTAAATTTCCTTGGACGATTCCATGAAACCCAGAAAATTTTTTTAAAAAAATCTGACGAAATATATTTCAAGCTCTTTTAGTTTTGAGCCAATAAAAGGAGAAAAGTAAACTTTAACAAAGATGGAATCAAGATCAGGCCAAAGATCTGCTATCAGTTGTCCTACCACGCCATTTGTTACATAACGTCCTTCAACGCTATGTGTTAGCCAGATCCCGAACTACAGCCAGTTCTCCCACTAACCCAAATTTTTGTGGTTTTCGTGTTGTTACTAATCTGTATTAATAAAACTAAGAAAATGGGATGCGTGTGAGTAGTTGTGAAGAATTTTTACGTTATTTCACGCCACATATTTCTAACTCAAGCTGCTTAGTATCAGTAATAGCAGAATAACTTGANAAGAATTTTTACGTTATTTCACGCCACATATTTCTAACTCAAGCTGCTTAGTATCAGTAATAGCAGAATAACTTGATGCGCGGTGCGTTACCAGAGCTGGTTGATGTTGGAATTTTGTGCCCGGCGCCATAGCTTCGCGATGAGCTAATGAGTTGTGGGTCGTTCGGTCGACGGCCCAGGGACTCTGGTTAACACTCCGTCAATTAGTTGCTTGATTTCTGTTACACTC
>NQII01001984.1:290635-301601 GCA_002778355.1 Clitarchus hookeri | reverse complement strand
ATGTGAACAGAGGTGAATGTGAGTATTGGCAGCGGTGGTGATGGCGGTGGTGAGGGTGGTGGTGTCGAGGTTGATGTCTTCAGGGGAGTTGAAAGGAGCTGCGAGGTCAAGGGAAGTGTGGAGGGAGTTCTGGTAGCCTAGCCAGTCGGCAGAGCGGAAGTTGAATCGGGGGAAGTGAGGGAGGGTTGTGGGTGAAAGTGGATAATGCCAAATACAGGAATGTGGTCAGATGAGCCTGCAGTGATGGTGTGAACATCGGTAATGAGAGGATGGTGGGTTGAGAGTCATCTATGATGGAGGGGCAGCGGTTGAGGTGAGTGGGGTGATAAGTGGGTGATGGAGGTGCCGTGAGGTGTAAGGTGGTCCGTCGGAGCAGTTGGCGCAGAGATGTGCCCCGACGGTTTGTGGTAGGGCACCCCCAGTTTGGGTGGGACGCGTTGAAATCCGTAGAATGGCAACGACATGAGTGTCGACACGATTGAGGGTGGTGATGAGGTCGGATGGAAAAGGGTGATGAGGAGGTCGGATGGAANGACGACATGAGTGTCGACACGATTGAGGGTGGTGATGAGGTCGGATGGAAAAGGGTGATGAGGAGGTCGGATGGAAAAGGGTGATGAGGGGCAAGATAAAGTGATATGAGGGTGATCGGGTATGGGTGGCCTTGGAGGTGGATGACTACGGCCTCAGTCGCGGGTGAGGTGGGTATGACACGATGGTGGTGTGTGAAAGTTGATAATCTAGGCAGAATTTCTGCGAGTTTTAACAGAATTATAGATCGAACTCTGCGTTCAGCATTTCCAACGTATTTCCTTAAGGTAAATACTAAATACAACATGCAAACATAACCTGTCACGCAGTCATTAGGTGTTACTGCACTAGCGTGGGTAGCTTTGAACCATGTCAGAAGATTTTTTAAATTCTTCTGTAGTACGAATTTTTACTAAATTATTTTCAAGAGACTGTAATTTTATTTTACACTTCCAAAAATACTTTACATTTTGGTGCTGCCTATCGGTTCATTTTCAATCTACATTTATTTAATACAAATATCGAATAAAATTAACATTTATGTAAATGTACTTTATTAGAAATACATAAAAAGAACTATTATATACAGAATGATTATAAAGTCCCTATTCATTTTTTTGTAAAAGCGCTAATGTATCTTCTTTTTTTATTTGTTTTTTATTTTTTTTATTTTTTTAAGGTATTGAAGATGTTCACCATTGATGAGAGGATAGCCGTGGTCAGTGCTCGTCTGAGAGGACTAACGTACGGTGCAGTGAGAGCTGATTTCACACAAAGATTTAGGAAACCTGGTCGGGCAAATCTGACCATTCGCCATATTGTCAACAAAATCAACCGCACAAGGAATGTAAAATCGTCCACACAGTGGAGTGTGGAACATCAAGCTTACGACTGAGACGCAGAGTCGATGCACAAGGGCTTCGTTCAATGGCTTCCTGGATCCGTTGCACGGTGTCCTCAGGTACATATGGCCTGCCCGAACGCTCTTCGTCCTTAACACTCCCTGTACGATTGTATTTGTTGACAAGATGGCGAATGACCACATTTGCGCGGCCAGGTTCCCTAAATCTTAGCGTGCAATCAACTCTCACTGCATCGTGCGTTAGTCCTCACAGACGAGCACGGACCATAGCTCTCCTGTCTTCAGTGGCGAACATCTCCAATACCTACAACAAAAACAAGTTATATTAGTGATTCCCCACAAATGGATAGGTACTTTACAACCACCACGTACATTCACGTCAATACTCGTTGATTATCCAATAAATTATGCTATAAAATACTGAACCAACTGATTTCTGGGAAATATCGGCTAGGTATGGCCTTCCTGCGGGCGGAAATATTGACATACGCTCAACTTTTCTGTCGTGACTCGCATAACAGGGCTACTTGTGTATATTCTACTCACAGTTTCTTCACACTTTTCGAAACAAACCTTTGAAAATCACCCCATGCAGGACGTGATTGATTGCTTCCTAAATATGTCATGCATTACAATCGTTTTATACTTGCGTTAACATAAAATTGTATTATTCTAGAATTAATCGAATTTTTACTTACATTTTGCCTATAAATTATAGTAATAATAGTAATAAAACACGGAGAAAATAGGTGTGTAGGCAATACCTAGTAAAAAATAGATATTATTAAATGGAGTGCGCACAAATGCGGTGATTTTCCCTTTCGTGTACTTTTCTAGTCTAGATTAAGCTTTGTTCGCATGAGGCGGAGGAATATCCTTGAAGCAGAAAATTTGCAGGCCTTCAGAAAAGTTGTGAGTAACCATGAGTTGGCTATACATACAGTTATTTCTGCCCTGTAACATGGGAGAGAAGGGTCGGTGACTCTTGTTGGAGGAAGGTGGTTGGGCGCTTGAGGTGGTGTGGCAGTACCATGCTATAGTAACCAAGCCCTTCATCGCACCGACCCTAGAAAATGGTGGGTGATGCGTCTCTTATAGCCTCTCTCCACCCATGGCGACCCAAGGCTACTTGTGCCTCCCCTGTTTAAACAGATTGGGCTCCGCCGCCCGTTCCCCATGGGATACCAGCTTCCTCGTGGCTGGATAGGGGTATCTGCCGTGATGGCTTAGGCCGACAGTTGGTACCTAGGCCCGACCACTTGGCGGGGTGTTGGACCACTTGGCATTCAGGCCGTTGAGGCCCAAGACAGGAATTTCCTGAATGAAGAAATTCTAATGTATGGTAAAGGACGAGTGCCTGATGGCAGCGCGTCGTCTCGGCTGGTGGTTGGGTGAGAACGGTGCGACAGTGACGAAAAATCTAATAGTGTGCACTAAAGCTGTGGAGCCTTTGGGGCCTCGAGGCCTCATCGGTGTTATCAATCTTGCGATGTCGGGATTTCATAATGACAGAAATACACACATATTATCAGAGTTTCACCGCATCTCTCTGCCGGTCGAAAGTTTGGCGTGACGATCGGACACGAGTAAACTCACTAGTGCCATGGAAAATAAGTGGGAGCACGGGCTGATCGGGTTGGCCCCATCAGAGGTTCTCTCTGATGTACCGATCAATAGAGGTTGGACTCGTGCTGGCAGTGGTTAACTCCGGATGCTTGGAGGAGGCTCGGAGAGATTCCCCCTCTTGATGGAGAGCCGGGTGGTGAGCAGGCACCTGCTCCGGTAGCGTCCTGAGATGACGTTAGGGGTTCGGGTAGTACTCCGGCTAGACCACACGCTTGGTAATCTGAGTACGAGGATCGCAGACCTTGTGGTAGGACATGCTGGGGTGAGCTTATGAATCAGAACGGGGCTCCGGTTCTGGTCAACTTGAGTGAGCGCTGGTCATGTCTGCTTTGAGAGGGCGTGATCCCTCTCCCCCGCCGACTGGGCGGCCGGGGCTTGGAATGGCCGTAATGGCTAAGAGAGCCACGTTAAAATACAAAAGGTATGGTCGTAATGGCTGTATACATACTCGTATACCCTGTAACATATGTCCCAAGTTAATACTGGATTTAGTCCTTCGGTCACAGAGCATTTCTTATAAAAAATATTTGCTCCTTTTCGTGGCGGGTCTGAAACAACCACTTTTAACGGACCCTCGTTCGTACTTCATGTTCACGTATTTACAAGATCAGCGGAGGAACCAGTAATGCCAGGCCACTGCCACGATAGTTCCAGGTCACTGAGCAAGCAAACAAGTGTAAACTTGCCACAGTAAAGAAACATTTCTGAACAACTCAAGTACTTTCTTTGCAGTTTTGAACAATGTATATTTCATAATAAGCTACTTGCATAAAACTTAGGAGTTAACATCATGGATACACGGGCCAGATAGTTTATAAATAGCTCTACATCTGTTCCCAAAATCAGTCAGAAATGTTATTTATTATCACATACAAATACAACATGTTACTCAGTACAATGCTCATACAAATACCAAGACTTAGAAAACTACAAAAAAAGGTTTTTTATGGAATGTACTGGCCATAAACCATAGAAAAATTTAACTCAGCAAAATTTTTGTCTTTTAAATTACACAATACCTGGAACTTAAATTAATTTAACTGAAAAATATACATAACAAACAAGACACTGTATTGTGACAAATAGTGATCGTTACAGTGAACTATACATAATTTATCTCAGAAACAGGCACATGAGCAGCTCACATAAATATATTTTAGGGCTACTGTTTTAAAAGATTCTGTAATTTTTAAAATTAATTCCCAATAGCCATTTTATTTGTTTTGTAAAAACATGTTAATTGTGAATTTTTGAAAATTTGTGTGTGTAATATTATGTTTTAGCGCTGTCTTAATGTATTCACTGTTGGAATGAAACTGATTATCAGTACTTGGATAAAGTAAATTTCTTATTACGATGTAAATAAAAATAATGAGTATTTAATTATACTAACAATCTAGGAACATATGCTTAGTCTACTTTGAAAATACTCTCGATTTTTTGTACGTAACTAAAAAAATCTAAAGTAATAATAACGTAAACACGATCTTATATAAACTATTATAGATAAGGTAACTTCAGAGTGAGTATTATAATTTATTTTGATAAGTCAGTTACGCAACGTTATGTAGAAAACTTTAAGATATGTCATCAAAAAAATAGAATTCTATATTCGTTAAGCCATAAAATAGAATTATAATACCTTTATTATTTCAGCCATATTTTAAAAACCTACTTCAATATAAAACAAGACGAAACAGAAGTAAATCTATCAGACACCCGCAACATAAACTGATGTTTTTTTCGATTCATACATTTCCATTATTTATAACATCACCTAGAAAATAACTGAAGGGCACCGAGGGGAAAATATGAATGTCCATATTAGCTAGTTGTGAGTAAAATGCAATGGAAACTATAAACTTCTGCCCTGGAAGTGTTGCTTCCGAGGCCTGCCATTTCGGATTCTCATCTCCTTTAACCGTTATGCTTTGGCCTGCCAGCGGTACTGACAATTCTATATCAGATAACACCATAACTTCATTCTGTGTAAAAATGGACAAACATCCTTTTTCCCTTGTACCCTTCAACTGTATTCCTTATTTCTGCTCATATATATATAAGTAGACAAAACATTATAGTACCAAAGAAACTTAAAAAAAAAAAAACTGATTTCGTTAGATTTATCTGTTATTATTTTCAGTGTGATATCTGGAAATCCACTGCAGTTTATTAAAAAATATTTATTATTAAAAAAAAATTATTTCGAAAGTTTTTAAGCAGAAATTATTAGCGATAATAACAATTTATTAATAAATTATAGAATTCCAAACAATAAAAATAACTATTTAAAAATAGTTTGGCGAAGTGTATAAACAAGAATAAGTAAATTAATTCCAAAGTCAAACAGCGAGATTTCACGAACTCATAATTTTTTATGACAAGTTAGGAACTTAGTAAACTCACATAATTATAATGGTCTTATTAAAGTGACAAAGTTGCACACACGTCACCAGTAACTCTTATAGATACTGAAACCTGCCAACGTGTACATTAAAAAACATCAATGAGATAATACAACAATATACATATTTACAAATTATTAGGACGTTTAGGTTCCGTTCGATATTGCAATTTTCAATATGGTATTCGGAAAGACATTACAGATGTTTTGTAAATGAACGAACCGTGTTTTCGCTCGTTAAAGTTAAAAATAAAATATTAAATAAGTATTACATTGGTAACGTCTCGGTGGGAGATACACAATATACACATACAAGTAGTTCACTTCCGAATTCACACAGTGATGTTTATTATTCTTGACATCAGGGTGTGTTTGTGATATGTTACGAACATAGAAAATACATACATGCATGCATAATTATATCATTATTACTCTGAATAAAATAAACAGTTTCTATCCACATAGTTAGTTAAATATACTGTCTAACACAAAAAAAAAAATTTCAATATGGCCGTTTTGAAATTACGCTGTATAACACGCACATAAAATAATATAACAATATTTTCTGTAGTTATNAGAAAATACATACATGCATGCATAATTATATCATTATTACTCTGAATAAAATAAACAGTTTCTATCCACATAGTTAATTAAATATACTGTCTAACACAAAAAAAAAATTTTCAATATGGCCGTTTTGAAATTACGCTGTATAACACGCACATAAAATAATATAACAATATTTTCTGTAGTTATNTTTTCAATATGGCCGTTTTGAAATTACGCTGTATAACACGCACATAAAATAATATAACAATATTTTCTGTAGTTATTTCGCCTTCTTAAAAAAAACAGCCACATTTTACATGTAATTTGCATGTGTAAACGAAAGTTATTTACTTGACAGCAACTTTTGTTATCGTTAGTGGTTCATAAAATTTATCAAAATATGTGCTTGGTTGGTGTACAACGGAACACAAAATTCTCTCTAAAATATTTTTGGACAGGAGTATTAAAATAGACACAAAATAATTGATTTATTAGCATCTCTTACAATTTGTGGGTCAACAGTAAAGTCACCCAGAATTCATCCAGTTGGTAGGAACTGTTTCTATGAATAGCTATTTAAATTTCTCGTAAAAGATTTCTTGCATCATTGAAAAAAGCCAAATCATATTAACAATGAAACTGTTAGTGTACATAATTTTTTGCTTAATATTTGACTAAAATTTGGCCGAGTGTGAAACTTCTCATACTAAATGCTAGTTCATTCTAAAACTTAACAAAATAATATACAACAATTATTAATACATAAACAAATTACAGACATAACTCATTACATGTTTTTTTTCTTTTGTGTACGGTTACGTAATTCAACGTTTATTTAGTATGACCATAATCGGTAATTAAGGAATGTTTCTGCGAAAAATTACTACGTATTGTTTGATTTTCGGTGGTGTTACTGCTGCAATGCATTTTTTTAATTTATGAAATTTGGTTTAATTATGACCTACATTAATGCGCGTGAGTTGGATCTTGCTACGCATATCACATGGAAGCAAAATATTTGAAATGCAATAGTTTTTCGCCCGTAAATATTTTATTCTTGTGCGCGAATATTTACCTTTAACATTTTTAAAGCAGTTCAGGTGTTGTAAATAAAATTGTCATGCTTGTGCAGGAATTAAAAATACACCTGTTATAGAAAATCTATTCACTTCAAAGAACTACTTACAGATAATGTTTCGAAGTCTGATTAGGAAACTTCTGAGGGTACATGCCACATTTCTTAATGGTATCAACATTATTGGAAATATATAACTAAATTGCATAATTTTTGCTTTAAGAAAACCACAATACAATATATACAGTGTGGCTTTTTTTTTTAAATACAGACTGTCAGTAAATTAAAATATCACACTTTCAATACCCCAGGAAACCATCAAAGATATCTTTTAATCATAATACCGTAATATTAATGCCATAGCTCCCCTAAAATGTCAGTTCTGAGAGGGTTATCTCCAATTAAAATAAAAAAAAGTAAAATTTATTTTACAACAAATTGATTAACTTTAAGGGGGTTAGTATGTTTTCTGTAAACGTCAGCGTTTTAAAATTTAAAAACTACAAGTCACGCACATTAGTTGTAGGGACCTATGCAGAAAATGATTAAAACTTCTCTGTTCTAACAACACTTTACTAACGCGAAACAAAAGACACTGAAAACACAAATGCACTCAACATACGTTTCCTTTTACTCTGCTGAACTTGCCTGTCTAGTTACTGCTCAATTAAGACAATGTCTGCACTTTAGATTGGTAAATCTAACCTTACCTTCCTACTCACTCCTCTATAACCCAAGTACACATATTTCCCGGGAAATATGTGTATCTGCTCACATTTCATGTACGACAAACAAAGTTTTCCATCAGCTGGCTGAATTTCCGTAATACTTTTGAGGTGACACAATTTTCATTCTTTAGTAGGCCTATACCAAGTCCTCAATTGCGCCAGTGTGCCATTAATTTCTACATTAAAAAAATTGGTTGTCTGTAAAGTCGGTTTACTGACGATAGTTGAACGTGACAACGTCTTAAGAAAATACTGATGGAATGGTAGCATTTTTCAAAAGAAAATTTTAATTTCATTTGTTTAATAGATTTGTATGTATATAGATAAGGAGGTAATTGGAAATCACAATGAAATTGATCAAGTGAGATTTATTTGTACGCATAAATACAATTATGTCAATTTTTTTTTTTTCGCTCGTTCCGCGCTCTCGCTTGCACTTCAAGCCTTACATGGAACGCCTCAGAGCGAGGTAACGCCGCATGAGTCATGTTTTTTCGTGCGTGCAGCTGGCTCTATCGAATTATAAGACGTTGTCACGTCAAAAAAAAAAACTATCCGTTGAGTTACACTATTATCTCCTCCCTGTCGGGCGTGTCAGGTGCAATTAACTGTCCTGCTGTTACCTTTGATTTTCAACTGATCGCAGCGTTTTTATACGATGTTTTGGAGGGTTTTAGTGGAAGTTCCAGTTTTAGTATTGCTGGCCGGCAGGTGACTGAAGAGTTCATTTACCTGTTTTTGTCTTCTTTCTTCCAGTTTCCGCGTCGCAGGTTTACTTTGTGTGTGTGTATATATATATAATGGCTCGTCCGTGGTAATAATTGTTAACGGATTCTTTTATTTTAACTATCGTAATAAACATCAGTTTGCGAAGTGAGATCGTTAAAGAATTGAACTCCACTTAAGATTGCAAGTCTTACACTTACAGCTTAACGGTGAACCTTTTGTACCTGCCAAGAGCAGTGACTTGTAAATGGAAAGAAACTCAATGCCGAGATATGAATTTTTTTTTTTTTAACAGAACGCTGTATGCAGAACGGCCCATAGGCTGTCTTGGAGCGGAATTACACTTATAAGTTGAACGTAACCTACCTTGTACCATGCAGAACACTGTAAGCAATGTCCACCATTTGGGGTCTAGGTTGTAAACAGACAGTGTCACTTCCCGTCGTTCTTCTAGGCAGAGCGTAAGTTCGCGGCTGGGACATTTAAGGCAAAATGAATGGAAATGACGGTCATCTCATGATTGAAGTTAGATCACGGATATTCCAGTGGAAATTGACGTTCTGGACAGCCGTATGAAACCTCAACCGAAAAAAATCAAGTGCAGGGGGAGCAAAACCCAACAACAAGCAATGTGTGTGTGTGTGTGTGTGTGTGTGTGTGTGTGTGTGTGTGTGTGTGTGTGTGTGTGCTGCTATGCCCAAAATACTGTAACCTCTCAGAAAAATAATTCAATTTTATGCATGTTTTAAGCTATGCGAACAGCAACGTGTAGTTGACTAAATACTCGAAAATTATGAAAATATCGTGAATAGAATATGCTAGGAAACGTTTGCCTATATTTTTCCCTGTGACTAAACTGTAAATAATCAAGCGTTCTTCTAAGCATTTATAGAAATTTATGTTAACGCCTCTATACAGATGGAAACACTAAAGTGAAATAAGAAAAATGATTTCAAATTCAGAGACGACCACAAACTTTTCTAAAGATAATTTACTGAAATTTGCCGAAGTTTGTAATTAATTCAAACACAACACATTATTTTACATATATGATGGCTGTGCACAATGATAGCACGTCATAAGCTGTGATATTTTGTTGGTTTGGGACAGCTTGCTAGCGTACCTCAATATCGTTAAGCACGTAAAAAATGTGATGTACGTGGATATCTCTTGTGCAAACTTAAATAACAACATTTTGGTTCACTGGTTACTTTAGATGACAAGATCACTGTGGCAAGTGACAAGATAAGGTTTTCAATTGTCCCCATCGGCAAGTGGTTTTTTTTATTTTTTATAATTTTGATATAGTACTGCCTGAGGTGTTGCTTGGATTTATTCCCAGTTGAATGTATCGTAAGCTATACTTTGCATGCCTCAGCTTATAATGTTTACCTGACCTTAGTTTCTGGATTTATGATATCAGATATACGGCATTATTTTTCATTTGTCTCCTTACGGTGTTCACATCGCGACGTCAACGTTTTGAGATTACACGCCACTTCCTCTTGCGTAACTCTTCTCTTCTCTAGTCACTGTACAGTATAAAAGAAAGTCGCTTATCCGCGCATGTCTGTGTATTCGCTTAGTACTTCTAAACTACTTGATGGATTTTAATGCGGTTTTCAACATCATTTAGAGAATTTCTTGAGGAAGGTTTTTATGTAAAATACATTTATATTTAAGTTAAAGATAGTAGAGAAATGTCCAACCGTTTGTAATCAAGTCTAAAAAAAAACCGCTTTTAGGGCGCTTACATGGCTTGCGCTGACTAAAACATAAGAGATACATCAAATTAATGTACTACAGAATTATAGGTCTCAAAAATGTCTACAGAAAAGTTCGCGATAGCATATGTTTATCTTTTAAGGGTGACCCACAGTAACCATTTTCGTCTTTCGAAGTATCGCTGTAAAAACTAAATTGTTACCGGGCGAAGCCGGGCCAGTTCCCTAGTAAATTTTCTTTTGTGAACTGCGCGTAGTAATGTGTGCTATAATTAATTGCCCGTCGGGACTCTTGAAGAAAAACGTAATATAGTTAATTTAACATGATCCTAACAATGTGTTTACTTTATCAACTTTTAACGTAGCTAGCTTCTTCTTAAGCATTTCGCGTTAACTTCTGTGCTTTACAAGTGAAAATACGCATGAGTGACAAATCGGCTTTTGACGTTCATTTTTGCACAACGGTCAGTCGACCTTCGATAAAAAGCTTGAATGAAATTTTGTGGACTCATTTGCCGAGAAATTCCAGGCATCTTTTGTACAACATAAGTTTAGCGCAGAACATTTTATGGCCTTGCTTTGTTAATTGTATCGTGTCGGTTTTAACTTGATTTTAATTCTCACAGTAAATTTGATCTATTTTGAAAGATAATTCTAACTCTATAATATAAATTTGTTTACCTCAATCAATTAAAATAAATACAATGCTAGTGAATCAGAAGGTGAAAAAATGGGGTT
>NQII01001984.1:253064-290609 GCA_002778355.1 Clitarchus hookeri | reverse complement strand
AAACTTACTCATGGGCCTAACGACTTTTCCATGGAGCTGTAACATTATAACTACGGTTCCTCATACCAAATGAAAAATTAGAATTTATGTTCCTTTCAAGAAAAGCGTGATATAATTTACTCACAGCCTGTATTTTATCCGTTGAATGCACATACAGGACATTAAAAACATATGCAAGTTTAAATACATCTTGTTTCTGCAGCGCAGAGTCCGATAAACAATGTCCTTTGTATCTTTGCTTTATTTAACACACTATTTAGTGGCGTTTCACTTTGGACGATAAGTTTTTTGAACAGTCACTAAGTTTTCACTATTTCTTTGGAATAAAACGTACCTGGAACACTGGCGTTGGATACACGGGCTTTGAGGCCGGAGGACACGTAGGAGGTTTAAGTTCTACTTTACGGCGTCTTTTTTTTTTTAATGCTGCAAGATGATTGTTTAACAGAAAAAACCATCAGTCCACGTAATAGAAACATACTATAGGCTGTTCGCGGCAAAGTGAGCACTTTTGAAAACCCTGCGCAGGATCTACTTTTCTAATTTTGTATCCTTCCGCAATTTCCCCGGGCCTGGCAACTTTGTTCATGCGCTGTCCATGAAAAACCGCGGAATTGTAAGGGAAGGAAAAGTGTTTCTGATATGTCGATTCGTACTCTTAATATGCATAAAGCAAGAAAACGCCAACTTGATTTGCCAGAAATTTTAACATTACACTCGTAATACAACATCAAGACATGAAACTATTTTACCCAACTTGCTGCCAACTTAACTGGGGACCTGCATTTCAGTGTGTACGGCAACGTGAATGCGATATCTTTTTTCTTTTCAAAAATTGATTTCAAAAATGCTTACTTTACCGTATACAGCCTATATCAAACTGCAAAGACATGTTATATGTTTCTGAAATCTCCTCACTCTGTAGAGTTTTACAGTGCGATTCTGATTTCTCGACGGTCGTAATTACGCGTGCGCGAACTCTCTCTAGATTCCCGTTTGAGAAATTGTGTGATACAGCATCCCGTCGGTTTAGATACCAAATTTTGCATCCGCGCACATTTCATTCTGTGTCTTTTAACGCTGTGACTTTTCAAACTTGTGTGGAACCCGCACAGGCGCAAATCTTCATCCTCTTGTAGACCAGACGTCTCTGCGCACCAAGTGAACAAGTGAACAAAAATATGAGTGGTGGGTGCCATGGCCTCCTCTTTCCACTGAGCTGCCAGGTAATCATTCGCCAGAAAGCATGCGTATATACCTTAGGCATCCCAGGCTTGACCGCTCACAACTCAGCGAATTGACAGTAGACATGTATCATACATGTATCATGATATTTTAATGCCTCTGGATAGCATCAAATTCGTCATACGAATACCAAATTTGCAAACATTACATGTGAAGCAATTTTCAGCATACAAAAAATATTTTCAACAGGTCTTGAATAACAAGAGGTCAGAATCACAATTTCGGATATTTTTTTAACACAAATAAAGCCATTCTTAATTATTTTTAAAAAAATTCGCAGAGGATGCTGCAGGGCACCGTCTAAATTCGTTTCCATATTCCCTCAGCAAAAGTTATTTTCCAAAATATTCGCGGGACAGGCATTAATAAAAATATATAAATATTTCCTCATATTCAAAAATTAAAAAACTCTCTTTGTGATTTTTTATATTTATTGAGGTAGTTAGCCATGTTAATTTCAGAGCAAATTATCTCTTTTCTGTGTTCATGCAGAAAATGTGTATAGAGACAGTAATTCGCCGTCGGAAAGTTGGCTGCTTGTCATATTACAATGGACTGCGTCTGAAGTTTATCATTCGTTATCACTTGTCATCTGAGTGTGAGAAAGAACTTCTCAATTTAACATGGTAATGAAAAACTGTTTCTAGCTAGTATCGAACTACCCAGATTCGCCGGCAGGCAATTTAACCTTGGTTAAACTACGCCATATAATAATACAATATATTTGTTTATATTTTTTTGTCTCCACGTTCGGAACGCATAAATAGAATGTCTCACATGCAATGAAATATACCCCAGGCTTTCGCGGCCGTTGTCATCATCAATTGAACTTCTAAGTTTGAGCCGCGCTCAGGGTTTCTTGCCCTACATTTTGACGGTCACTACAGTTTCAATCATAAGGGAAACAATGAATGACCAACTCAGGTAAAGCCTGGATTNGTCCTACATTTTGACGGTCACTACAGCTTCAATCATAAGGGAAACAATGAATGACCAACTCAGGTAAAGCCTGGATTATTTGTCTGACATTTCGGCAGTCATTAGAACATCAACCATCACAGAAACAGTGTTTGGAAAAATAAGGCATTGATTAGATTCCTTGTCGCGACTTTTCGGCAGTCATTAAAGCTTCCATCATTAGGGAAACAATGCCTGACCAATTGAGGCAAAGTTTGGATTCTTCCTCCAACTTTTCAGCAGTCATTACAACTTAAATTATTAGGGAGACAATGCTTGGCAAAATCAGACACTGTTGGTCTTCTTTTTCGCGACTTTTCGGCAGCAATTACAGTTGCAGTCTTTAGGGAAACAATGCATGACCAACTGATGATGGTAGTTGTAATGACTGCCAAAACGTTGGACAAGAAATCCTGGATGCGGCCCAAACCCAGAAGCACAGTAGATGATCATCGCATGTAATGTTTACAAGTTGGACAGTGTTCAGGACGAGTATTTAGCTGGTGGCAGCGGCCTTGAGAGAGTCGTCACACATAGCTCTCGTCGCGAGCCTGCTCGGCGCACACCGGGCCCGCGACGCCGTCCGGCCCGGCGACCTCGCACGCCGGCTCCAAGGACCTCACCACGCACGTCCTGGACAGCCGCTCCACCGCCAGCAGCTTGACGGAGCCACAGGCGCTCTTCTTGGTGCTCCGCCGCCAGAAGGAGTCGGGCGACGGCCGGCCCCCGGAGCACGTCGTCGTCGACGTCGTGTTGAAGGTGCCCTTGCGGCCGAGGAACTCGCCGTGCCGGCGCGCCTTCCTCCTCGCGCCGCACATGCGCGCGAAGCCGTCGCGGAACTTGGACGACATGAGGTTGTAGAGGATGGGGTTGACGGCGGAGTTGAGGTAGAGCATGATGCGGCAGAAGTAGAGCAGGTTGTAGTAGGCCTCGACGCCGAGCGCGACCACGTGCTCGGGCGGCGCCACGATGATCCAGAGGGTGAGCGCGCGGAAGGGGAGCAGGCAGACGAAGAAGGAGAGGACGACGGTGCCGAGCATGAGCACGACCTGCTTGCGGTAGCGCAGCGCCTGGCTGCCGGCCGTGTTGTTGTTGTTGGCGATGATGCCGGTGTGCGTCATGAGGTGGCGCGCGATCACCGTGTACAGCGCCACCAGCACCAGCAGCGGCACGATGAAGAACAGCGTGATGCTGAGGATGAAGAAGAGCGCCGGCCAGAAGGTGTCGGCCTGCATCAGGCACACCGGCACCATCGTGCCGTCGTGGTACTCCTCGTGGCGGTAGTCCGCCACTCCCAGCACGGGGCTGCAACAAATATCACTATGTAACTATTTACAACACTGATGCTTCTTCTACTCAGGTTAGGAACGAGGAGTTTGCCACTAGGTGCGCAGTCTTCCAAAGAGGTCACTTTTAATTAAAATTCTACCCTACAGGAATAATAAATATAATAATAAAATACAAATATTTTAGCAAATAGAGAAAATCCGGTACACAGGCGACACTATCGCTTACATAGTAGCGAAAAATGTTGGTTGCCAAACTAAANCATAGTAGCGAAAAATGTTGGTTGCCAAACTAAAATCATTGAGCTTTCCAGCGTGATTATAATAAACCTTAAAAACACACACAACCACAGGTGATGAACAATATTTCTCTCGTAAAACATATTTTATTTACATAACCTGAAGAGAACTGAATGCCATTGGGACCATTGTTCTGGTGATCCGTTTAAGGGGAACAATCCCCCGCCATATTGGATTCTTGGTTTTTATAGCTTATTTATATTAAAAAATAAAGAACATTAATAAAGTATGACTAATCCTCCTAGCTATTGACATTGCACAGCAGTATAAACATAGCANTAATAAATATAATAATAAAATACAAATATTTTAGCAAATAGAGAAAATCCGGTACACAGGCGACACTATCGCTTACCTAGTGGCGAAAAATGTTGGTTGCCAAACTAAAATCATTGAGCTTTCCAACGTGATTATAATAAACCTTAAAAACACACACAACCACAGGTGATGAACAATATTTCTCTCGTAAAACATATTTTATTTACATAACCTGAAGAGAACTGAATGCCATTGGGACCATTGTTCTGGTGATCCGTTTAAGGGGAACAATCCCCCGCCATATTGGATTCTTGGTTTTTATAGCTTATTTATATTAAAAAANCTGGTGATCCGTTTAAGGGGAACAATCCCCCGCCATATTGGATTCTTGGTTTTTATAGCTTATTTATATTAAAAAAATAAAGAACATTAATAAAGTATGACTAATCCTCCTAGCTATTGACATTGCACAGCAGTATAAACATAGCANAAAAAAATAAAGAACATTAATAAAGTATGACTAATCCTCCTAGCTATTGACATTGCACAGCAGTATAAACATAGCAACTGAACTAGGAACTCGTATTTGTGTCACGAGTTTGATTTAGCACAATTCTGGCAGCATTAATACTGTGACATTATGAACTCGTCTTGTTTGTACTGGAGTGTAAAGTCACTAACTAGCTAGGTAAATGGGTACTTTCGGAATTTTCTTTCTTAAGAACATAAACAATTTAGAGAAACTGAGAATACAATATGGTGGCGAAGGTTCCCCTTAAAGAGGGTGGTAGGGGGGAGGTGGAGTGGAGATATTTGGGCGGCTCTTAACATCGAGGTCTTGAGAGCCGATGAGGGTGAAATGAGGTGAATATGGGACAGCACTGGAATGCAAAGGTGGGGTAAATTTAAAGCCCTTGCACCACACAAGTCAACATAAATTCGTTATTTATAGAGTAAAAATAAATAAAGAAAGTGAGAATGTTCCCATTAGCATGCCATATTAGATTTATTTGGTATATCTACCATAACGTTCCACCAATTCCAACCAAATTTGAATACTGACAGTATCTGTTACATGCATCACATATGCCAAAAAGTAACTACTTTTTCAATTCAGTTTGTAAAACAACGCAAATGAATGAATTAATTTTTTATGTCATTCTTATCTCGGTAACAAATNCTTTTTCAATTCAGTTTGTAAAACAACGCAAATGAATGAATTAATTTTTTATGTCATTCTTATCTCGGTAACAAATGAACCGATTCCCACCAAATGTTTCACGCAAGTAGTGATACTGTTGGGTTTGCAAACTAACATGTTTAAGGTGCGGCAGGGTTTTTAAAATGGTGTTAATATAATAAGTTTATATTGATATGTTATATCTGTAAAACAATGCAATAAGATTCAACCTAATTTTATACGCTAACAGTATTCATTAGAAGCATCAATTTTGCTTACAGAGATACTCTTTTGCCGGTATTTTTGCGAAGTAGTACCAGGTGAGAAAATTTGACATTTTGCACCGAAACAATTAAACTAAATTCCACCATATGTTGCACTCCGTTAGTGCTACAGATGGCAACGGAGAGTTGCATGATTTAAGCGAGTCATACATAGATTTACCAAATGGCGGCCATATATTTTTATGAATTCGGCATATCAATTTAACAATTTTAACAAATGCAACCAATTTTTTTATTTTGACACATGCTTATACATTGTATACAAAACCTTTTTTTAGGGAATTTTGTAAAAAAAAAGTTTTTTATGCCTTATCTTGGGGTCCAATCAACTGATTTCCACCAAATTCTTCACACAAGCTACACTATGGTAGGCCATGTAAACTTACGTGTTTTAAGTGCTTCACACACTTATTTTCAAAATGATGGCCATAACATATTTAGGATAATGAACCCTATCATTTAAAACGTTACAATGATTACATCCGAAGTTTATGCGCCGAATCCTACCCCCGGGTTTCACTTGATGACACGCTAGTTTATTTTATCGAGATTTTCTGAGTTCGAATCCTATGTAAGGTACATGTTTATACGCAATTGTCTCGGTACTGTTGCATATGTTAATTGTTTAATCTCTAATTATATTACTGTCAACGAGACATCGAAGCNCTTTTTCAATTCAGTTTGTAAAACAACGCAAATGAATGAATTAATTTTTTATGTCATTCTTATCTCGGTAACAAATAAACCGATTCCCACCAAATGTTTCACGCAAGTAGTGATACTGTTGGGTTTGCAAACTAACATGTTTAAGGTGCGGCAGGGTTTTTAAAATGGTGTTAATATAATAAGTTTATATTGATATGTTATATCTGTAAAACAATTCAATAAGATTCAACCTAATTTTATACGCTAACAGTATTCATTAGAAGCATCAATTTTGCTTACAGAGATACTCTTTTGCCGGTATTTTTGCGAAGTAGTACCAGGTGAGAAAATTTGACATTTTGCACCGAAACAATTAAACTAAATTCCACCATATGTTGCACTCCGTTAGTGCTACAGATGGCAACGGAGAGTTGCATGATTTAAGCGAGTCATACATTGATTTACCAAATGGCGGCCATATATTTTTATGAATTCGGCATATCAATTTAACAATTTTAACAAATGCAACCAATTTTTTTATTTTGACACATGCTTATACATTGTATACAAAACCTTTTTTTAGGGAATTTTGTAAAAAAAAAAAGTTTTTTATGCCTTATCTTGGGGTCCAATCAACTGATTTCCACCAAATTCTTCACACAAGCTACACTATGGTAGGCCATGTAAACTTACGTGTTTTAAGTGCTTCACACACTTATTTTCAAAATGATGGCCATAACATATTTAGGATAATGAACCCTATCATTTAAAACGTTACAATGATTACATCCGAAGTTTATGCGCCGAATCCTACCCCCGGGTTTCACTTGATGACACACTAGTCTATTTTATTGAGATTTTCTGAGTTCGAATCCTATGTAAGGTACATGTTTATATGCAATTGTCTCGGTACTGTTGCATATGTTAATTGTTTAATCTCTAATTATATTACTGTCAACGAGACATCGAAGCNTGCAATTGTCTCGGTACTGTTGCATATGTTAATTGTTTAATCTCTAATTATATTACTGTCAACGAGACATCGAAGCCTACATGCTATCTAAGCTTTTCAGAATTTCATTAAAAATAATTTGCACCCATGTAGAGGAAAGCAGGCTCATTTCTTATATCAGTATGCTCTTGTTACTGTCTGCTCTTGGAAACACCATTGGAGGGAGTGAATAATAGTTACGAAATAAAGTTAAAACATAATATTTTGGCTGGGGGAAGTAAATATTTCAATTCTAGCAAAATCAAAGTTTAACACACACACCAACATATAGTTTCTCCATATACCGCCAGTTTAAAGTGACCTCTTTGGAACACCAGCGCACCTAACAGCAGAAATTTTCCCTATGCCAAACTCTTCCATTAGAAATCTCGTTTTGTTCCTAACCTGAGTATGATAAACCTTAGTTAAACCCTATTTTTTTTTTTTACCCACCTACAGTTCAGCCATTGGCCGGTTTCCAACAAATACGAGTAAAAATATACACCAAATTCTAACACCAGCAATAAGAAAAAATTAACACATACATTTTTTTTTTAACAAGCTAATATAAAGTAATTTTATTAATCTAAGAATATTATAAATATGTGTAATATACCCCGTAAAAAAAAAAGAACATTTGGGGGGTGGGGGNATTTTATTAATCTAAGAATATTATAAATATGTGTAATATACCCCGTAAAAAAAAAAGAACATTTGGGGGGTGGGGGAACAAAAATTCTAGAGCTAATTTAAACTAATGTGCTTAACCTACGACTATGATATAATTATTTCCAAATTANGGGGGAACAAAAATTCTAGAGCTAATTTAAACTAATGTGCTTAACCTACGACTATGATATAATTATTTCCAAATTATTTAACTCTTTCACAATTTGGTTTTTAATTTATTTTAGCGCAACTTACAAACTTACGTAGAATATAAGCATTACAGAGGACTTGAATCTCTCACGGTAGGTTTTTAATTCTGGTGGCAAGTCATTCCACATATGCTCGCAAAGTACGTGAATGACTTTTTATAAAAATAACTATTGTGGATAGAGATCCTTAATTTGGTTTTGTGACGAGTTAAATGTCCGTGGTAAGGTGCTAGGTCTATAGCATGTAGGTTGCTTTGTGCTGAACGATTTTATCGACATGTCTGGCAAGTTGGAGCAGTCTTCTGTTTTCCATGGCCAACCAGCCAGAGCGTTGCAAGTATTCCTTTATGCACTGTCTTCTCTTCAAATTGTAAGCATAACGGAGACATGCGTTCTGTAGTTTATGAATTCTGTACTGGACAGATTTTTCTATTCCTATAAATAGACCAGAGCAATAATTGAAGGGAAATAGAACTAACAAATTACTGATCTTCAGTTTTAATTTTGTCGGTAGAATATTTTTAAATCTTTGGAGGTACTTTATCCGACAGTAGCCTGTCAGAACCAACCCTGAAATATGTTTAGTGCAGTTTAAATTTGAATAGAGTTGTATACCTAAACTCTAAGGCATGATGACCTCTGGAATTACATCATTATTTATTTCGATTACTTGATAAACTTGTGATGTTTTAATGACATGCGCGGTTCGAATTTTCACGTGGGAGCTTTCGTATGGTCATAGATTAAGACTGTTTTCGCTACACCACTTGTTAATTCTCTCAAGATCCTCGTTTATTTTAATTCAGGAGACGCACATTGGAATCCTCCACAGAAATACTTAGATGACCAATGTAGTGGGTATCGCATGAATAGTCCCCGATGTAAAATAAAATGCTTTGTTTTCTGTCATGTGATGTTACTTTTTAACGCGGCCGATTACTGACTTTCATGCACTCACTGGCCTCTTCCAGTGTAGATATCGTGGTTAGAATCAGTCTCGAATATTATAAAATATACCATATTAAAATTATATAGGGCTGCTATTTTGAAAATTAGCGTTTCTTATTGCTCACTGCCATTAGAACTGGTGGTCTTTATACTAATCTTTGAAAGTGCAGTGAGGTGGATATGCCCAAGAAATACTGTTTTACATACTTTGTTGCAGTAATTCATAACGCACATNTTGAAAGTGCAGTGAGGTGGATATGCCCAAGAAATACTGTTTTACATACTTTGTTGCAGTAATTCATAACGCACATTTAAAAACATGAGTTAGCATAGTCCCGTGAACCTGTATGTATATCTGCCCCGGTCTCACGAACTTTATTACAGCGAGAGACCAGCAGTTTTATCTAAAAATTATATTTTCTCTTTATATTGCCTGAAATGTGGAACACATCTCTTCAAACTATAAACGTGTCGAANTTATCTAAAAATTATATTTTCTCTTTATATTGCCTGAAATGTGGAACACATCTCTTCAAACTATAAACGTGTCGAAGGGAACATTTTTTTTGGCGATGAAGACAATAAATGGATTTGTAAACATTTTATCGTGTGCAGCTTAAGTTCTTTTTCCCCAGAGGAGGAGGAGTTTGAGTGCAAGGCTAGAATACAAGTATATTCGTATTCAATATAAGTAACTCGAATTGTTTACTCTACACATTAACGTCAAGAGAACAGTATTCTTAAATCATTTCATAAATGTAGTGTAGGGATAATTGTGAACGAACTACAGCTTATACTGCAAAAAAAAAAAAAACCCCTTTGTTGGGGGATGAGGCTAAACGAACCATGCTTCCTTTACCACCCTTTACAGTTCACATCCATAATCACACACTAACAATAAAAAAAAAATAAACTTGAGCCCTCTGTGTCCCACAGCCGGAAAAAACCTAAGGAAAATGAATCGGCGATGACAAACAGAAAGTGTCTAGGACTTCCCACAAACTGGGTGACTACGTTTAAAAAACTGCAGAGAACTGATATTGACGTGCTCGACCCCCCCCCTTTTTTTTCACCCTTTCATGATAATCCAGCGTGCCGCCCACGGTGTGAAAAAAATTCGAGACGATTTCCTGGAAACTGCATACCATTCACAGTCACCACTTCATTTCTTGTCATGGAATGGTAGGCGTAGACCTTAATTATTGGTCCCTTTCCGGGACCCTGCATTTCAAGCAGGGAAATCAAACTCCTTACCGAAGGGTGCCAAAAGTCAATACACACAAACATATTTTTTTTTTTTTGTAATTTTTCTAAAACATTGTTTGGAAACTAGTTGCCAAAAAGTTATTAGTACCGTTACAAGTAAATACTTGTAAATTTTACGAGTGTCAGTATTACTGCAAGAATTTTTCTGTAGCTCTACAAATCATCTTTCTGCACAATTATAAATGCAACAGGTTTACTCAAAATGTTTTGTTAAAGTACTAGCATTTTTATTATTATAAGACATTATTACAAGAAATTTTCAGTTCGGTTTACAATTTTTTTTTGTGTAGACGATGAACCTTTGTTTTAAAACTTCTGCCGGCGACAAAAAAAAATGTTGTTAACTTAAACACAATACCTACAGTACGTTTCTTGTATAAATGTATGCTCGATCAATATAAGTTCTGTCTTTAAATGTTGTGTAAATATGTTATCAGTTTGCATAAAAAATTCTGATAGGGGAAATGCAGACCTGTTGAAATTTTTGGCCGATAGATCTGTTCATCTGTGCCACCATGTGTTTTGTACTGTATAATTACTTGGCATAATTTGGATGTAGTGCTTTGGCATGGAAGTCTGAGATTTATTTTCTGACAGAAACATTTGTGTCTTGAAATAACTCTTAAGTCATAATGTTGCCTTTAAATTTTCGCAGAATACGTAGGTTTAATTAAAAATAATAAATAACCGAAAAACTGAATTTTTCCTGACGACACCATACGTATTATTTTATTACCAACTCGAGAAAGTGGAAATAGTTCTTAAATATGGGTTCTGAAATTTCTTGTACGTAAAGAACATTTCGGCAAACACATGGATGCTATTAGAGTGTGTCTCTTTCAGTTGCAGTGGTATACGCCTTTATTCTCCTTGTATTTGGCACACTATACTCTTTGCGGACAATNTGTATTTGGCACACTATACTCTTTGCGGACAATATCAGGGCTTCTTGATTCTAGGAAGTTAGTGGTGGTTATGTGTAGGAATTGGTGAAACATCCCTTGTTTTTTTTTTTCTGTCACGTCATCATTTGTTACTGTAAAAATACGGGCGACTCACGTTTTGTTACGATGTAATGCACGGACACCTGCTGTCACATGTCCATCCAGGGGCGCATATCCTGAAAATCAATCTACATATCGAACTAATAATTTTGTTTCATTAATTTGGTTTTAGAGACACGAGTTGTTTCATTCGTTCTCGGACCCTGGTGTTCCCTTACAGCGTCAAACTAGTGAACAAAATGAAGCCAGATTTGATACGGATGTACTTGGGATACGAAAAGTGTGATATAGCCAGTTCACGGCAAACTGAGCACTTTTGAAAGGCCTGCTTAAGATCTGCTTGTATACACGATGTTATGAAGTGATCAGGCCTTAGCTGAACGGCCTGCCTGATCACACCTTCAAACATTAAACCAGGGCACGAGCGTGAATGCAATAACACCTTGCGAAAGACAGTTTCAGAAACCCCCTCCACAGGCCAGTAAACGGGGCCGACAATATTAAACAACGCGCCCGATATAGGCCAGCGTAACACCGGGAGCGGCGCCTTTTTTCGTCGGGCTACTAGAAAGGGAAGACCACTGAAGATGGGTGTGTCCGGCCGTCGTTAACCGCCTCCTAGAATCAGCCTCCGGCAACATGAACAAGNTGAAGATGGGTGTGTCCGGCCGTCGTTAACCGCCTCCTAGAATCAGCCTCCGGCAACATGAACAAGGTGGGGACTTATCAATTAGATTGTAATAGTAATGGCGTGAGGTAATAATACTTAATACAATTAATTATCATCTTGGTGTTCCATTTAAGCTCCCCCGATCAATAGTCACGTAAATAATTATTGTATAATTCTTATGTTCAAAAAACTCCATCTTATACTGCTGTGCTCTACTTAATCATGGTTCATTATTTAGCTACGCCCATAGCCCCTTTCAGGTATGAATTAGCTTAAAAGTTAATTCATTACAACATGGTGTATGCTTTCACCATATGCAATTTAACATTGCCACGGGCATGATCGCCTTATTCATTCGTTTGTCAGTTTCAACTGTGAAAGCAAACATTTTTAATAATTTTCTAATTCATACACTCATGTGCATTAAAAAACAGAAAGCAAAATAAATCATCTCGGCATTCGCAGATGTTTACCTTACACTTTTAGTTCAACGTTAAGACATGGAACTACTTCCTTTTTGTCGTTACCAACTTTACTGGGTGCAGGGCAGTTAGCGTGACCGTTACGCAGGCAGGGGCAGTGACATTCTAAAATATTGATTTAAAAATTGCTCTTTTAACAGATATATCGGAAGGAAACGAATGTCGGCGCTGCTCTCAACTCAGTGTGTCACGTTTTCTCGGATTAAAGGGCCAATTGCGTGTACGCTGTCCGCTCTAAATGCTGTAGTGTATTGTGTTATGGTCAGTGCTGTAGGTGCAGTACAGTACGGACCAGTACATGCAAGGTGAATCAGCGCCTGTTTATTTTCCGCCAGTACTGCAAACTGTGTCGATTAAGCCCGTCAAAGATAATTTATCCTACAGTTTTGGATATAGAAACCAGCGGTGAAATCTTCCGTCCAGAATCTGGCGAAGAAAATGTAAACAACAGATAATTTCAGTCGTCAAATGGAGAGACATACACACATATTAATGCTAATGATCGCCACACACGACACTTGATATATCACGTTCTCATACATCATAGTATGTCCGTATTAGCTACCAATCAATTTCGTTAATTAGTTTGAAAGTTATAGTAGAACGTAAGGGACTGAGAGCTAATGAATTATCCTGTATAATTGTTGATTTATTTTTCCCGTATTTTCACAATATNTAGAACGTAAGGGACTGAGAGCTAATGAATTATCCTGTATAATTGTTGATTTATTTTTCCCGTATTTTCACAATATAAAACAATAACATATTTTGCCACTTTATTTAAACCAAAAGGTATTTGCTAATCTGTTACATAGCTAAGATGCATTTCTAAAGATTAAATTTAATTTTGTCTTTAAAATCTCGTTAAAATTTGCGTTAAGAATTTAAGCAAATAATTAGGCGTAGTATAAAACTGATAATATAGCGCATTTTAAAAATACGTGTAATTAACAAATCCAAATAAAACAGAACAAAATTGTAATTTGCAGATGACATCTGCCCTTAATGTCAGAGAGCAGTTAGTCAATGAACGTTCCACGGGCCATCACTGACTTAACGGCAATACCAGAATTGTCTTAATTTAGTACCGCACACTTTCCCCAAACATAACTCCAGTAAAATACATTTTGAAGGAAAGAATCCTGATTGGCCTCGGAAATACTCTAAGCTGACAAACTTTGGCAAGTCACGTCGAAGAGATGAAAAAATTCAAAACTGTACCTTAAAGACTTGTTAGCTATAATCCGTTCATGGTTACTGCCAGCTTTTCTGAAGCGCTGTTGAAGTTATACTTTCAGGCTATTACTCCACCTCATGCAAATAACGGTTAACCAAGTCTAGAAAATGATATACACCAAAGGAAAAACGAACCGCATTTGTACGCAATCACTTTAATTATATTTTACCTGATAACTATATATTACTAGGTAATACCAACACACCTAATTTCTCTTCATTTAGTCCTATCAATTAAAAATTAAATATTACAATTTGTAGATTAAAAATTATTAAAAGGTAAATTTAATTAAAAATAAGAAAGTTTTATTTAGACATAAGTATAAAACGTTTGTGATACACGACATATGTAGGAAACAACTAAATAAATCATACATGGAATGATTTTTCAAAGATTCTATTTAAAAAATTGAGGATACTGTTATTAGACGTTATAGACTTTGAAAAGTTTGATCGTAGTAAGAGCATCGTGTGTAAAAGAGGAACATATTATTTGAAGTACTGAAAAATTGTAGGCCCAAGTACAATTACAAACAATGCGTCCCTGCACTGAGAGAAAAATCTTGTTGCAGGTACCAAATATATTTGTTTTAAAAGCACTTGTAAAAATGAACAATATTTCGTTCAATCAACTAATCTTATGTTGCTCCAAACATCTGCATTCGTTCCTTGGAACTAAATAAAGCGTTTTAAAATAGTTTTTTTTTTAAGCCGAACAAAAATTTGGTTGTTCCAATGTCATCTGCGTGTACATACACATAATTATTTTACAAGTACTTTCAACTAATCGGTTTTGTTACTGTAAAAATTATAAATATTAAGGCAGAGTCAAAAAAATTTTTTTTTTTGAGTGAATAAGTATTTGGTTAGCTGGATCAGTGTGGTATGTCTATTATTAAAGATTTTTGGCTGCAACAAAACCACCTAGGTCCAGTGTTGATATTTATTTGGTTGGCAATAGGGCCATCGGTTATTTAATTTGCCTTCGTCCGTAAACGCGGCTCGACAGTTTGTTTGCAATTTTCGTGACAATTAAGATAACGACAGTGTTTGTTTCTAAAAAACGGCATAAACAATCCAAATAAAATAAAATTTCAACAGTAGACAAAGAAGCAAAGTTGGGAAACTTGAAAATTTTTAAGTACGTGTCCTATATTAAAATATTACGTATTTACAAACATTATAGGCACGTCGGTAGTCGCGTTAGCCGAAGTAACCAAGGTTTCGTATTCGTGTACGTAAGTTCCCGGTGTCGAAATATGGTCGTTCTCTCACACTTGTGATAACCGGAACGGTTTCATTTACGTAGGGTAAGACATATATTTAGATGTAAAAATTAAATCTTAAAAGTTTACGGCAATCTGATATAAAGAATAAAATCATTTTGGTTTCAGCAACAAACTAACTTTCTTCTACTCAACAAGAGCTTTTTCTCAGTGTGTTCTACTGCAAAATTTCCTTTCGATAATGCGCTTATTCGTTAGCACTTTTGATGAGTATCTGGTGATTAATGAGGAACTACGACTGTGCTCTTCATTAGAAACGTGTGTATACGAAGACATCATAAGAGGGACGAAATAAATTAAAGGTACCTGACCACGGAGACAAACTTTTAAGCAAAACGTGTCTGCGTGTGAAGTAATGCCACTGCGGGATCTCGATATTGAATTAGTGTATAGACTGTTCACGGTAAACCGAGAACTTTCGAAAGCCCTGCTTAAGATCTACTTGTACGCACGTTGTGTATTCTTCCACCTTATATGTATCATTATCATTGCCATGTGCCTCATCACTTTATTCATGCGTCGGTCAAGTGAAATTGTAAAATTATTAGAAAAGTAGATATTTTACTCATTTTTACACTTCGATGCATAAAAAAAAAGAACAGAAAGCGAAAGAATTTATTTTAGTTATTACAAATAGTTACCCAACACTTTTTATTCAACGTTAAGCTATGGAACTACTTCTTGATCTTCCGAAAAGACTCTGCTATAAGCTACATATCCCATACTAATATTTTCCGCCTCGGCACCTTCGTTCGTCGCATCTCTCTTTCGTATGTATCGTAGCAGAGAGACGTGGTTAACTCTGTAGATCTCTGCTGCTCGTCTCAAAGAACTCCCACTTTTAACTTCGTCGTATGCATCCTTGTAACGTGATATGTAGCTTACACCTCTCGATGTCTTCCTGACACGTTTCCTGGGCATTTACAGTGTAAAACAAAAATATTACTGATGTTACAACCGTACCCACAAAAAAATGTTACNCAATGTGCCAGTGAAACGGTCTCAGAGGCGAGAGAAAATAACCTACACAAAAACTAATTACTGTTTACTTACCTCTTAAGTTCACCAATTACGTTGGAAAAATCTCGAAACGTAAATTATAATATTAACGAAGCAACTCAAGAAAGAAATCGCTCAAAAATACTTACTTTTGGTTGGCAAAACACTATAGGTCCTTCTACAAGCGAACAAAGCACGTGCAGGACGACGCAACACTGACGATCAGGTCCGTACAGGCAAGCTGCGTGTCTTTCCCCTAGTACCCCTCACCATACAGTGGATAGTTTTGCGAATATTCGAGTTGTTACAACCGTTCCCTGTTACAACCGTACCCAGTCTCCCCTACTCACTTCAGTCGAAAATACATACGTGGTTCTAGCCAACTCCACCAACTCTTTCCCACATGAAAATAAAGACCACGTTAAATGCCAGTACAATGCGTTAGAGAGTTTCAAAATTGAGAATTGAAAGTTTAACAAAATTATATTTAAAATTTTAATTAAATGATCCGTTTCATGGAAATGTAAATTTTACACGTACTGGAAGAATACGGAATGGACAAAAAAAGTAGATTGTTACCAGGGCTTTAAAAAAAAAAGCTCAATTTACTGCAAAAAATTATATAGTTCAAAATTAAAAAAAAAAAATTGTTTCAAATTTGTTAAGTTAATTTTATTTAGCAGATACCTTTGAAATGTAGCGACGAACATAACTCGCAACTCTTCACCCTAACCTCAATATCCCAAATAAAAATACATTATAACATTTCTTCCTAATGTTTAAGAAAATCAGCGCAGTTTTTTAAATTATACAACTAAACAGGCTTCATGTTTTATATCTTGCAAAATACTTGATTTAACTTGAAATTAAAATATTTCCGTGTTAAAATTTCAGCTGCGAGTATCAAGCTACATATTCACAAACCGCAATAAAAATGGCACCGCATTCATTATTAGAATTAGAAGCAGACTGCTTGATACAACACCGCTGGAACGTGCTACTGTAAATGTTACTGTCATTTGCACTTCGTTATTCGCGAGAGTTATTCGCCGTCACGATGAAGCACAGACCAAATGTCAAACACCGTAAGAAATATTTATATTTGTGATATTTTTTTGTAGAGAGGAGCCACATGGGAAAATACATTTTGAAATTACTGTAAGCTAAGTACAGAATATGATCCACAATTTGCACTCAGAGCTTTGTTGTCAGATGAACATGTAACCTAGTACGTAAAATTTCCGATCTAAAGTAGCCAAAACTACTTTACGTAAAGTAATTCTGGCAAAAAACCAATTTTGAAAAACATTTGTATATAAAATTGTATTAGAAAATTTTAGAAGTATTATGGTTGTTTTTATTGAAGTTATGCAATACTTAATTTTTCTTTTCATAAAAGTGCAATATGTTAATATTTAAGTTGAAAAGAATGAGCGCAGCACAAAAATTAAATAAATCTGTTCTCACTTAAAAAAAAAAAAAAAACCTCAGTTTTACCCCTTTTGCAGAAATTGGTCGTTTTCGTGTTATAATTTCAGTTTCAGAAGTAATATTGAAAATGTTTGATTATGGCAAATTTACAATTTAATAGTTGTTTGATAAGTTTGTATTTAATTTTCACTGTGTGTTGTTTCCTGACTTGCAAAAAAGGCAGGAACTTATTGATAAAATTTAAATATGTGCTCGACTTTTCATAACAAGCTCATGACACACAATTAAAATAACGTAAAAAAAATATTAAACAACTCGTAACATGTAAATTTCTATAATCGTACATTGCCAGTAATTACTACGAATCCGAAATTATGACGCGGAAAACGAAGAATTTCTGCAAAATGTGTGGAGGGTGGAGCCGCGCCTAAGTGCAGCTTACGGCAGAACGAGGCACAACTGTGAGCGAATTGTGGCGGTGAGAAGTTTCGTAAGTTGCCACGTACTGTAGTTGTAGCAAGTAACCAAATCAGCGACAAAAGCCGGCTCAGCGACTTTCGCCCATTTTGGAGTCGCTAGACAGACACGCGAAGCTGCTCAAATGGCAATGCGTCGTCTAATCTGGCGAACCTGCCCAATGAAATTTGAAACGCTGCAGAGTGAAGGGAAGTTGTTTTTTCTTTTTTTTTACACATATACAGAATTAGCTGTGCCCGGGGCTCCGCTTGCGTGGACTACAGAATAACTGATCCTAGGTTTTATTTTAAAATAAAGTTGAATTTTACTTAGTGTTAATTCTTTACTACGTGATATTGTTCCGTCTTTATCCCCTATTATCGTCACTGCTTATTCCTTATGTTACTTTACGTAACAAAATATATAGTAAAACCTGGCCAGAAAACATAGTAATGCATTTAAAAAACCACGTAAATCGGATAAGTGGTTCTCGAGTGATAAGCGCACTAACAGACAGACAGACAGACAGAGAGACGTTGAGTTTTATAATATGTATATATGTTTTATAACGTGTGGGACCCACTTCACCGCTAGACGGGAGACGCTAAAACAATGGAAAAAGTTTATGTAAACATATTTTATACATACCGCCAAACAAAAAAAAAAAAGAGTACAGATGTCCGAATCAAAAATAGATTTCTGGTTTTTTGGCCCACGTTACTGACGCGAGTAGCATGAAAGAATGGTGCGTGTGATACTGATCAGAAGGAGACGATAATGTATTGAGAGTTGCCGACATGCAGGCATTACACTGGGTGTAGTGAGAATTCCCAACCTGCACACTTTCCACTCCTTTGTTAATAAATGTACTCCTGAATCAATCGAAGACGCCGATATTTANGAATTCCCAACCTGCACACTTTCCACTCCTTTGTTAATAAATGTACTCCTGAATCAATCGAAGACGCCGATATTTACGGAAGCGTCTGGTGAGGTTTTCGTTGACATGCTGATTAATGACTTACTATCTTAAAAATACAGTACACTTCCGTATCACAAAAATTAAGATGATACAAATGAAAACCAGATTACTCCCATTAAATTACCTGATAAGAACGACATGTTTTTCAGTGGTTGCATATATTCTCCCAAATAAATTTTTTTCCATACAATAAGTGTTCTGTTTTAAATAGTGTTCGTAACATCTGCAAAAAAATTGTGCGCGTGCCTTGGCTATAAAGGCGTGTAATAACTTAAGGAGCTGCTTTCGACCACACGTTGATGGATTTATTTAGTTATATCATCTACAGATAAGTGTGATTTCTGATAATATTTAACACGAAGTGCCCTTTCACCAGAATGGCAGTTTGGGTCTCTTAGTAGTGCAGTTGCTAGAGCATCATTGACGGTCTGATTCCAGGTAAGCTTGCCCAATTGCTGTCTTAAAACGTGAAAATGTTTATGGCCAATTTCTTTATTTTGCTTCTTTAGTTTAAGTTTTAGTTATTATGTACGGTTTTTGGAAGTTATACTTCTTTTGGCGCGTTGAGGGTAAAAGTTTAGTGTGCCAAGAAAGTTGCGCGCGCACAGTGTAACGAAATTCGACAGTGAACGTGGTAGGGTACCGGATATAGTTATATTGTTTGGTTATGTTAGCAGGATTGCTTGGAAACAGTTTAACACAATGTTGATTTACTGAAATGTACAATTTTATTTTAGTCACGCCAAAGAAGCATAACTTCTAACGCGCGTACATAATTACATGCACCCATTTTTTTTGTGGACTGTCCTGAATTCAGTGACATAATCTTCAGATGGTGTTATGGGTTTATTTCTATGCTTGGTTGGTATGTTCCAGTTTGGTTTCTCATTGACTTTGGTTGAGCAATTAAATAGGGAAGGGGGTGGAGGTGAACCGACTAATTGGTCGAAAGAAAGAATTCCAAAACACCCGAGTAATTAGCCAATGACAAAAATTGGCGGAGCAATTAAATATATTGGAAGGGAGTGGGCAATTAGTCAATGAGAATCAGGGGTGGGGCAATTGGTCAATTATATATATTGGAAGGGAGGAGTGGAGTGGGTCAGTCATCTGCTGGGCGCGGTGCTGGGGACAGCACCAAAAATGTAAAACAAATGAAAAAAGAAAAAACCAAGATGGTGGTCGAATGAAGGTGAGAGACAAACTCCTGTAATGTATAAAGAAATGACAAACGAAAAACCAAGATGGCGGACGGTGGTTGTGGCACTTGCCAAGATGGCGGAATGCACCTACCATTATGGCGGACGGTGGCTGTGACGCCAAACAAGATGGCGGACTGCACCTATCAAGATGGAGGAATGAGTATGGGATTGGAGTTGGGAGTGGGAGACCTCCAGAAATATAAATTTTTAAAATAAATTTTTAAGTAATTAAAAAAAGTCCATACTTTTTAAATATATTATTAAAAACATTTTAAATAAGAATTTTTATACATTTTTAAATATTATTTTTTTGATTTTTTGGAATATTCTGGGTTTTCAAGGTCAAAGGTCACCCGCGCAAAAGTCAGGGTCAAAGTCACCAGGATCCAATATGGCCGCCGGCCAACCGGAACGAACAGCTCCGACGCTCCGGTACCAGGTCCCAATGTGCCAAAGTCGCCATTTCTTCTCTATTACTTTAATATTGAGTTTCTTAATATTGTTCGTCGTTATACCAGACGGAAGGGGGTACTCCAGTGTGGTGAAGATATTTATGCAGGCTTCATAACCATTTGTTATATTTACAGTTGTGTTAATTCGTTGATACTGCTAACATTCAATTGAGACTTTATTCAGTAATATTACATTTAGTTATGTATTTCCTAGCTAATAACATCTGGCTTCTTTGGTTGCCCCATTGCTAAAAAATTTACGCTGTGTAGGAGAATGGTTTAAAAATATTTGTTTAGCATTGCCAACCCCCTAGTATTTCTTAATGTAACCTAAAAAGGTGTACGGTACAATAAACTACATAACGTTTGTTACTTTAATATGTTGTCTTAACACATATTACTTCTACCAATTTGCTACGTGTCACTGCAAGAAAAGTACAGAATTCGGCTAATTTGCTGGTAACAAGAGCGGATGGTCATATTGCACGTAGCAATGAACGATAATTCTTATGTGTTTGCCTTCATATCCATTCTTAGTAAAATAGGTCTCAGCCAGGCACTGCACCCAAGAAAAATATTTATGTACACTCTGCAACAAGTTAGTGTAAGTGGTTTAAAAATATCAGTGGTCACACACGTAATGCACCGGGATGAAACGGTGTCTGATCAATGGATTGCTTGAATAAGGGACCGTCGCCCACACAGCACGTCACGGCGAAGTTTGAGCCGCTGTTTTTGTATAACAGATAGCGTCTTTTTTAAAGTTGATAGTTCTTATATTACGGGCTGGAAATATATTTCAAATTCGTGTCGTTTCGTAAAATTATTAGAAAAAATAATTCAACAATATTATGCAATATTTCTGTATGCTTTCGGAATTAATATAAAGGACGTGTTGAAAGCGAGGTTGGAGAGGGATGATACGATGTGAAAAAGCTTTCTGAAGTTAGCACAACTTCAGAAAACTTTTCCACGTCGTATCGTTCTATTGTACACTTCATTTTGAACACATATACATAACTACATTATCACGAAGTTTAGTTTTTAACACTAACAACCATTGTTTTGTGACCTTGTGAAATAAAATGTATTAATAAATGTAAGAACTCTTTCTTATCCGCGTATTTTCTGCTTTTGTGATGTGCATCGGCAGTGCACTCAGAATAGCCAACGTAATTTTAACTTTTGTTCGTTCGTGCATCAGCTGATACAGGATTTTGTAAATGGCACTTTGTTTGTTTCGTATACATCAAGTTGCCACTCACTGACTGTCAGAAAGTGGCCTTCTTATACCGTATGGACCATATCTAGGTGTTTAACCTAAGGAGGGTTCATTAGAAGCTTAATTTATGTGACGCTCGATTGTAACGGTCGAGTCTGCTGCTTCTTCCTCAGAAATGAAGTACTGCGCGACGTGTGTGCAAAGTCAAAGTCTTGCTTTGTGACGACACTCCGCGTCTTCCAGCTCCATGACAGCTCGGGAAACGCAGTTTGTCTTTACGTTGTTGCGTTACAGCGAAGCGAGAGATTGCCCGACATGCGTATCTCCGTACGGCAACAGCCGCAAGTGATGTTTGGGTGGCAAGTGTTTTTGTTGCCTAACAATGGCACTTTAACATTAATGTATTGTTTCTTGGAAATTGCGAACATAAGAAATTTTCAAAAAAGCAATACTTTCTTAAAGTGAGTATGTCAATCTGGTGAAGGATCTGTCACGTAAAATTGTTTATAACACTCTATTACAAATTTTATTAGAATGCATAGCTGTGTGCTAAAAATTTTAATCGGACTGGGAACGATTTGCCTGGTGAAGGGGGGGGGGGGAGTGAAAAAACTCAGTATCTCAATGAAAGAATCAAACAGCCATGTTATTGTTTTTATGGGCCAACGAACTTTGTTCGACTAAATTTTATCCAGGCTTATTGTTTAATTTGCAACAGTTATGGAGTGTTCATTAATTTTCTTTAGCTCCACTATCAAAAGTATTTATCGCCATAGAATGCGTTTTAGACTACACCATTAACAATTTTTCGAACTTATTGCTCATTAGGAATCATCTTTCAATATTCCCTGTCGAATGTTATCTTGAAAGTGGGAATTTTTTAATTATTTTGCTAGTGACCTGGAATGTTTAAAATATTTTTGAATAAGTTATTTAAACAATAATTATTTCTAAACAATTATGTTTATCTGAAAATGTTTACTCGCAATATAATAACGTAGTTAACACTCTACTATATGTAAAAAAAAAAAAAAACCATTAGAACATAAATTTTGTGTGTGTCACGAAACATGCAAATTGTATAATTTTTAGTATAATTATGGTACACTGTAAAACATTTTCTTGTGAACTTCCTAAACTTTAACGGGAATTTTTAACCTAAACATTCTATGGAAATAATACCACCCACACATAAAGCTGCAGATATAGGAATGTTTAGCGTCTCTACTATACAAAGTTGGGAACCTCCCTACGCATTTTACTGTTTCCTGAGCAAATGTAGGAACGCTACAATGAATGTATAGGGTAAAACATTACCATTCCTGCTTTATCACTAGGAGTATACACTAGTATGGTAAATTTCCGAGTAATTTCTTAGAGTGTACCTGTGTATGGAAGTTCAACATCTTGTTTAATTTGTGACCGTTTTCATTTAAGGTGCTTACAAAGGTATTTAATGCGAAGCTTTTTAGATGACAACGCCCTTGAATGTAAGCAGTTAAATTTACTCAAATTCACCTCAAGAGAGCTCATTTTCGCACCTCACTTATGCAAACTATGGGGGCCTGACAAAAGAATGTTGCCTTATTTAGGAGCAGAGTCCATTTACCGAAGCACGTTTATTGACTAATCAGGGCCTTAATAAGCTGTAGTAATGGGTAACTTGTCGCGGTACGCATGTTAAGGTTTCACCAAATCGTCACAGAAATACAGAATTAAGCGAAAGCGATTAGATTAAATTGGAGAAGCTGGGTTACAAGCGTATTACTAGACAGAAGTCAGAGGCAATTATCTCAAAGACCAGTTTTAATTATCTTTACCACCGCTGTGGCGCCTGCCTTCAAACGTATGCAAAAATGTTCATTTTCGCAGAAAATTGTTTTCTGCCCCTTTTGGCAGTCGACGAACCAGCGATATTTGGTCACTGTTAACTCGTTCTTGGCTGGGATGTCGTCCTCCTATGTATTCAAGCCTTCCTTTTCCTTCTGCTCTCGAATCCGACGGCTACCTCTCTCCCTCCCTTTCCTNCGTCCTCCTATGTATTCAAGCCTTCCTTTTCCTTCTGCTCTCGAATCCGACGGCTACCTCTCTCCCTCCCTTTCCTTACTCTCGCCTCTCTCCGCCAGAACTATGTTGACTCGCATCGCCATTCTTCTGCCTCGAGATCCAGCTTCTTTGAGANACTCTCGCCTCTCTCCGCCAGAACTATGTTGACTCGCATCGCCATTCTTCTGCCTCGAGATCCAGCTTCTTTGAGACAGAGAAGTTGCAAAGCAACTCTGCGATTGGCTCGCGCCTGGAAACCGGCGCTGCCCCAGGAAACAGACATTTTCAGCTGCGCGTAACGGCCCGGCGAGTACGCCTTGTTCAGTCTAGACGGGGCGATCTAAACAGAAAGCACTTTATTTCTAGAAAACGGATCTGTCTCCACGTTTATTGCATTAAGCGCTGAACTGAAGTTCTTGAATAAGATCTGCATGGATGTTACATGAAAAGTATTTGTAACTAAAAATCAATTATTTAGTTAAAAAATGCTTTCGATATAACATTCATGCAGATNGTTACATGAAAAGTATTTGTAACTAAAAATCAATTATTTAGTTAAAAAATGCTTTCGATATAACATTCATGCAGATATTAGTTGTATGTTTAAAATCATACCGAGATTAAAATGTTGTAATTTTTTTTGGGTTTTCAATCATTACTCACACACAAAAAAGTATAACGTTGTTGCAACAAAAAAAAAACTGCTTACGAGCTTTTACTTTAAACGTTTATGCTGTAGTGGTAAACCCAGCCCCAAAAGATTGTCGTTAGCAGTTTCTCTGTTATATCCGTTCCAAGAGTGTAAACATAAATATGGGACATCCGATATTTTGTACGATGTAATGCTCTTCCCTCGTAAGTTTGCTGTAATGCAAATATACTGTTGCGGTGTTAATGNTCCGATATTTTGTACGATGTAATGCTCTTCCCTCGTAAGTTTGCTGTAATGCAAATATACTGTTGCGGTGTTAATGTTAACAAAGCTTCTAAGTAATCTTGCCGCAACCAAATGTTGTATTATGCTAAAAATAGCGGGAAGAACAAAATGTTTCTGTTGCTGCGACATTAAATTAATGTCAAGCCAACACCAGTTTACACTGACTTTCCATTGCAAAATGGTGGATAATATTGAACAGCGATAACATCATAAAATTGAATCACAATACAAAAATTTTAAAGCATAGAATTAAAAAAAAATTTCACCTAGATCAGCGTTTAAACCTTGCAAAGCAATTTACGCGTGGCAAATATGCATAGGCTATATTTCTAGAGCATAACGTATTACCACATAAATAAAAAGTACTGCAGTTAATCGTTATATGTTGTAGGATACCAATAATGTTATAAGGCAATAATGCATGTTGAACTAGAGCAATTGGTAGGACGTTGGATTTCGAAAAATGTAGGCCATCATGAACACAAGGCGAGGCGATGGTTCGATCCCCCCCCCCNTGTCATACCTTTTTTCCTCATAGGTAACATTTCGTTATGTGACAAAATAATCACACTTAATTTATTTTACATCGTAATAATGTTTTAAAGTAAAGAATATACTAGAAAAAATTTTACATTAGTGCTAACATCAATTCGAAACAAAATTGGTTTTGCCACAACAACACCACCTTCATCTCTTCAGACGCACGAGTTTTTAGGGAAAAAAATTTATCGCAGTGAAAGATTATCAGTTAACAGTAGATATTTACAGCAAGTGCCGTAAAACTAATAAGCAAGAAGATTACAGTTGGTTAATTTACAATGTTTTTTTAACTTTGTCGATGAGGTGAGTACCGCATAAGTTTTTAATAAAAAAACATAAAAATATATTTTTATCGTAGTGGAAGATAATCAGCTAATGGAAAATGTGTACAAAAATGCTGTAAATATAGCACGTCTAAAAATATGTTGGTTTATTTATCAATTTCGTTAAACGAGGGGAGTGACGAGATCCGGAAAGTCTTTCTACGAGGATAAACCAAGGCATATTTCAAATTGCATTTTGAAAATTGTCAACAATTCTATTTTGTGAACGATAACTGCAGGTGGGCGTGCCGTAGAGCAGTACATACGTGTAAGGCAGTTGAAGTGCCACAGTGTTTCTGCACACTTCATATGACAACTGTTGTAATATAATATACAATGCAATATTAAAAGTTTGTTATATTTTTAAGATGGCAATACTGTAAACAAATGATTAGCTATCAAGCTACCGTTGGAGTGTCATGGCGCTATGTGCCTTGTTGAAATTATATTGTTCTTTCTTAAAACTAATAAATAGTTTATTCAATTGATCCGGAGTATTTCTTTATAAAACCTACAACAACATAAGCGTAGAACTGCAAGAAAGATGCCACCCCAAGAATGTCCAGCTGTAAAATATCGCTCGTTATTAGGAAATAAGGGTTGTAACGATAGAATAAAGACGTGGTAGATCGATTATTCGTCTTCTGCGCATGTACCCAAAATAGACATACCCCAAAGCAACACAACTGTCAGTCACATGGTCAGTCGTGATAAACGTGTTTTTTTGTATCTTAATTTTTAAAAACTCGCACTTTTATATTACTAAAATACTATTATCAATTTTTATGTAATCTAACTACATTACAAATTGGCCTGGGGAAGTATAAAACCATTTGAAAGCACTTGTTCACCAAAGAGTTATCTAACCTCAAATTCAATCCACGCCATTCTTGCTAGCCGTGTTGGCAGAAAAGCAGTTCAATGTTGAAACACCGAGATTGTGCCTACACATCCAGCGAGATCTGCCTATCCCATATTCACTCTACGGTTGTAACGAACAGTCTGCTAGTACTGCAGGTTGCATACTTGACAGGTAACCTACGTCACCCTTTCAAACGTTGCGTGGTTTCTCGAGGTACGTTCGTCTCAGAGTGTTACACCAAACATATGTTTTGTGTTTCTTTAATGTGCACATTATCATTACGTTATGACGATTGATAAACATCAACGGGTAACGTTAATGTGTTGGTTAATAACATGGCACTCCCTAGTTTTCTAATGACGGGCGAAGTTATTACCCGCCAAATGTTCACAGATGGCAGATATCAAACCAAAAATGTGTTGTGTTCACTATCTTAAGTAATTTCCAACATTTTGCAAATAATTAATTTTAACTCCCAATTTTTCAGTGCCACGCTTATCCCTTATTAATCATTTTAGATCATAGGTCGTAATACTTCCTACCTCATTTCCCATAAGTAATTATTTCCCGTAAGTAATTATTTCCCAAAGTTTATATTTGGAGTTCAGCATAAACTGGTAGAACCCGTACCGACCAAGTACGGTCTTCGCAGAATAATATGTTTTTCTGCGACCCATTCTAGGAGGGAAAAAGCAGTTAATTAACGGGTTATCGCTGGGGCAGACATAATATTTCCCGGAAGAGTCTCTGATTGCGTTCTCATTTGCTAAAAGGTATAAGATCGACCATTTCGCCCGTTTTCGGAACATTCAATGTGTATTTAAAAAAAAAAGAAGCGTGGTTTCCGATAGTCTCGATTCCTCGTATTTCTCTCGATTTAGTGCACAAAAGGATGCGACGGCCTACGCACATCAATAATTCCCGTAAGTTCACCTCGCCTTGGATTGCTGTTTCTAGGTGCGGGTCGTGGACAATGGCTTACCTCTGGTGCTGCCGCTGCCCGAGTGAGTGCTGAACGGCAAATGGCACGTGGCGCGCTAATGTGCTGTTTCAAAGCTTCGCTTGCTATCTCTTCCCTTCCCTGAGCGTCACCATGACAACGTGAAATCGGCCAGCCACGATGCTTCCAGGGGGCGTTTCCGCCCCGTGAATGTCGGAAAATGTTCGAGAAGACGACGGCAAAATTGTATAAAAAGGCTTGTGTTCTCCTCTGCTCGGGGAGACAGACCAGGGACTTTATTAGAAAAGGAACTGCTGCTNTTTTATTAAAGAGTTTTACTAGGTTTTGTAATCCCATGTTGGGAATAATCATTTTTTATTTCACAAAAGGGAAAATCTATCAGAGTTTTGTAACTATTTATTTTTCTGTGCAAACCCAAAGTAAGTTTTATACCCTTTGATGTCACACTAACTAGGGGGGGGGAGGGGGTCATATTCCTTGAAAAACTGATATCCATTTGCCATCCGGCACTCATGCAGGCAACAGCAGCGAGATGGTCAGTTGAGCGGGCCCCATCGCACCTAAGGTGAGCCATGTCCACGACCCTCATGTAGAAACAGCAATTCAAGGCGAGGTGAACTTAGGCGAATTTTTTAATGTGCGTAGGGCTTCAGAGTATCACTGAGTTTCTTCACTATTAAGTAATACATATATGTATGCATTGCAAACATAATCAGATACGTACGTAAAACATATTTTCCGGACTCGAGCTGCTTGAATCTCAGATCTGACTGACACTACGACGTATGGTAAAATTTAATCGGGGTTAATTGTTGCAGGTGTATCGAAGATATTGTTGTTACATGCTGTCATTAAAACTGGAAGTTGGCCAATATGTATTTATTTGATCCTATTCTTGTCAATATTTCATAGCTTTGACTAGTACTTCCCAAAGAGATGAAAATTTATAAAAAAATAATTTTAGTAAAAAATGTTTGTATATTTATGTTAGAAAATTTTTCAATAATAATAATAACGATAGCTTGAAACATGAGGACGATACAAACCTTAACTGATGTAATTGCTTTTTTTTAATTTATGGTGAGTACATGCAGCACATTTAAGTCTGACGCTTTAATGCGAATGAATTCATGATCTAAGTTCAGATATCCGAAAGGCAGGGCGGGGTACATGCGGTCCCCGACAGGCATTTGTGCGTCCTGTAAAAAAAAAAAGAAGTTTCGGTGACTGGCAAAAAAAAAAGCAAGTGTTGATGTGGAGATTCCTGTACTAGTAAATTCTTCTTAACAACACAACACTTCTCATATTAGGCATGGTGTTGCTGTTAGACTATTTCACTCGTATATTATTTGGCAGGTCCGTAATGTAATATAAAATATGTCGATTTTAGCTTCATATTTTTAATAATGGAAATGCTGATTATTGCTATTCCCACGTGTTATTATTCCTTATTGTTATTATTATGCTATTTTACTCATGTACTCTTGGATAGTAGTACAATAGCAATTCTTACTAAATGATGGAAGAATGCTAGTGACTAAAAAATGTCGAATGAATAGCGATAAAAGCGCGTAAATGAGAGTGCAACGAACGTGGGCAATTACCGATTAGGACCGTGAACTCTGATATCGTGCCACAAATAGCCAACATTAGGGGAGAAGACTGCTAAATGGAGGTTTATAATCATTAGGTGTCTGTGAAATTATTTTTAACAATAACAAATTATAAAATCATATTCGTTTGGATGCGAGTAATTTTTTTACTCTTGTTCCGGGCCAAAACCAGAACAAGAGGTGGTAGAACGTAGAATGTTACTAACAATTACTTTTACACTAAAGTTTTTAATGTAGTATTTTTCTNGCGCGTAAATGAGAGTACAACGAACTTGGGCAATTACCGATTAGGGCCGTGTACTCTGACATCGTGCGACAAATAGCCAACATTAGGAGAGAAGACTACTTAATGGAGGTTTATAATCATTAGGTGTCTGTGAAATTATTTTTAACAATAACAAATTATAAAATCATATTCCTTTGAATGCGAGTAATTTTTTACTCTTGTTCCTGGCCAAAACAAGAACAAGAGGTGGTAGAACGTAGAATGTTACTAACAATTACTTTTACACTAAAGTTTTTAATGTAGTATTTTTCTTAATTTTTAAATTCGTAAGTTTTTTAACAACTATATTTTAACAAAACTACTGAAAAAAAAGAAATAACATTTTGATTCTGAGAATATATAAATACACTTCAAGATGGCGGCAGCGAGGGTAACGTAATACAGCAAAGAAAAATAGTTTCTCTTAGTTTATGGAGTTTAACGTACAGATCACAACTTTTTAGCAGTATTAAAGTTAGGAGACATTTTTCAAAAGGTTGGTCGTGGATCTCGAATGGTAGGGAAATGTATGCTATCTTTTTAATTTTTAAGGTTACGGGGGTTGAAGGTCGAAACTCGAATGAGAGGTGAAGTTCGAGGTGACCGAAATGTGAGGGAGGCCGGCACTCCGGTACCGTGCCTATTATCCTGCTCTCGGACCCCCGTGGCCGTTCTACTGGTAACAACTCTCCCGGAGGCAAGGTAGCGTGCGGCGTGGTCGTGGCAGTTACTCGGAGGCCACGGGCGCAATTCGGACCTCGACACTCACCACGGAGTGGGGAGAGTCTAGAAGGAAGGCTGCACGAAATAAACCTGCACGGGAGCAGCCTACCGTTGGGCAGAATGTACCTCAAAGTACACTTCGTGATATTTGAAGATTAGGACTCGCATACAAAAGGTTTGTTTACGAAAATAAATATAAACTTATTTACGTAGGCTGTTCATGCTAAAGTTAACATTATCGAGAGCAGCAAAATAAATGTATTGTTTTGTATGTTTATAAATTGGGTTATATTATATTTTATAAGATACAAATGTAAAGACGTTCGTTTTAAAACATCGACGTGCAACAGTGTTAAAAACAATCTATTATCAGAATAGAACCAAATGGCTAAACGTGTCGTCTATGACACATTTGTGGCAGGCATTTCTTTTAATATAATACTGTCTACCACAGTTAATTGCCCATAATTATTCATTTTTTTAAAAGAAAAGTTTATTAAAATATGGGTTAACTGATAAACTGATAAGTCAAAAATTGCTACTTTTAAAACTTGGGAAAAAAAATGCTGATGCATACATTACTGCGAATAAGGCGTGTAAACTAAATAAAAAACATTTCACGTGTTTCCTTACCCACTTAATGAAATATAAATCAAAGCTCTGGNCTTACACACTTAATGAAATATAAATCAAAGCTCTGGTTAACTAACAAAAAATATTTTTAATTTATTAACTTATGGTGTTTTATAAGTCAGTGAATGGATTTCAGGTAGTATACTAAATTCTCAAGAGCGCTTTGCACCATGTTTGTTGCTAAGAAGCGTAAAATACCACCTCTTCTCAATGTAACATCTCATGTTCTGTACCATATTCGTTATGAAGGCTGGCCGCAAAAATATGTCCTCGTAAAATAGCTGAAGACATATTTTTTTTCCGGTAAATATGGCTTCAATTATCCTGTGTTATGTAATTGTGGCAGACATAATTGTGGTGGCTAAAATGGGTGAAATACAGCAAACTGCGAAATCTTGAAACATACTTTATGTACTCTTGACACACCCTTGCCAAGAGATTCACTGGTGAGAATGTTTTTTCCTGAAGTTACTATCTTAAATTCTTTGAAGTTAGCAGCGATATCAACTGAATCACACAACTACAAAATAAAAGAATTCTGGTTAGTAAATGACAGGCTCAACTCAGGGAACTCTTACATTATACTCTCACAGTAGTATATATATATATAGTATAAAACAAAGTCGCTTATCCGCGTCTTTCTGTGTATTCGCCTAGTACTTCTAAACTACTTGATGGATTTTGATGCGGTTTTCAACATAATTTAGAGAATTTCTTGAGAAAGATTTTGGTGTATAAATTATTTATATTCAGTGTACAGTAGAGAAATGTCGACGTTTGTCGTAAAAAAACCGCTTTTTGGGCGCTTCCATGGCTTGCGCTGACTAAACCATAAGAGTAACTCATCTCGTTTTGGGTTAATTGAATAGCGTTGCGCTGCCTCTACGTCCGGGAGCTACTTTAACTTGAGGTAGGCCCCACAGTTGGGCGCGAAATTAACTCATCTCGCTTTGGTACACTGTTGAAGACATGGCGGCTTATATGGTCAGAGTTAATGTCCCCCAGGCACCGACTATAAAGTGCGTGGAGGTTGTGGGTATTGTAATGAGGTAGACTATTACTGTTGTATTTTGAAGTACGAATATATTGTCTCGTATATATTCACAAATACACAACATCAACACTTGAGAGGTGCGGTACTGTGCTAGTTCGGTTACTCGGATTTACTGGGCGAATTCTTGGTTGAGTGGGGCTTCTGTGACGGTGATTGTCATACTTAACTCAGTGGTGAGTGCTGTCAGCTATGGTGGGCAAGCTCCGGCGGTGTGGTTGGCCTTGGCAAGGCCGCAGTTGCTGTCAGCTCACTGTGGTGCTGTTCTAACGACGTGTGGCCGGGGGTCCGATTCCCCCCCGGCCAAAATGGCGTGGCTGACTTCTCTCTGCTCGAACTGACGTCTCTCGGCGGTGTGGTTGAACTAACGACTGCCCCGATATTACTGACTGACGGGCGGTAGTAATCGACTGACCCCCCTCCTCTCTTGGAAAGGGGTTTTTATACACGCCAGCCGCTGCCCTGAATCGGCGGCACGTGGCACATTTTAGGGGTGGGAAGGAGGTGTGAGGTGGAAGAGCTCCGAACAAAGCCTTCCACCACACGTGTTCTCGCTTAATTGTCGGCACGTGGCGCCTTGTAGGGGTGGGAAGGAGGGGAGGGGCGGGGGTAATACCTCGGCACCAATACAGCTCGTCAGTATTTCTTCCGTGGTGCGTATTTTCTGCGTTCAGGCGAACTACACGTGATAATTTGCTGATAACTCGAAAAAGCCCTGCACTCCACAGATCTCGCGGTGGGCGAGAGGTGTCCGTGGTGAAGAGGGTGAAGGGGGAAGGCCTACGCTTCAGCTCCACGTGTAACGGAATTTTCCACCTGCCTGTGGTCCCACGTGCCGTCTTGTAGGCGCCAGCGAAGTGCGCTAGGTGGGGGTGGTGTGAGGGGGTGATGGATGTGAGCCAATGTCGTGCTATAATCCCTAAACCACCACGTGACAAGAGAAACATCAAATTAATGTGCTACATAATTGTAGCTCTCAAAAAGGTCTACAGAAAAGTCCGCGATAGCATATGTTTATCTTTTAAGGATGACCCACAGTAACCATTTTTGTCTTTCAAAGTTTGATAAAAAATAATGGTTTACTTGCGAAGCCGTTTTGACCGACATGGTATTAATCCTTATTCAATTAAATATGTTAGTTACCTTAAGCATTTAGTTAAGATCAAATTTGTCCTTTACACCATATCATTTAAATGAATATCTTAGAAGAAATCACATGTTTTCCTATTATACCCGGACAAAACTAGGCAGTTATGCAAAAAAAAAACTTAACGAGACTACAAAATTACACTATAGGGACTGTGCATCGCATTCGAGCGCACTCAGTGTAATAATATTTTGTATTCGAACTGCTTTTTACTAGGTGTGACCTATACCAGGGGTTCCCAAACTTAATCAGTTCGCGGCGCACTCACAGGTTTAGTATATTGTCCCGGCGCCCTACTCTAAATATGTGTACAATTACGTTAATCAGGCACATAAATGAAANTTCCTATTATACCCGGACAAAACTAGGCAGTTATGCAAAAAAAAAACTTAACGAGACTACAAAATTACACTATAGGTACTGTGCATCGCATTCGAGCGCACTCAGTGTAATAATATTTTGTATTCGAACTGCTTTTTACTAGGTGTGACCTATACCAGGGGTTCCCAAACTTAATCAGTTCGCGGCGCACTTACAGGTTTAGTATATTGTCCCGGCGCCCTACTCTAAATATGTGTACAATTACGTTAATCAGGCACATAAATGAAANTACAGGTTTAGTATATTGTCCCGGCGCCCTACTCTAAATATGTGTACAATTACGTTAATCAGGCACATAAATGAAAACAACTGTTTTGTAAACAAAACTAAACTTTAGTTAAACCTCACAATGTGAGGTTTGTCTGTGAGGATCACATATTTATTAAAATTAATACACAAGGATATATTAAAATTGACAGAAAAATATTAAAATACAGTAACAAATGGTGAGAACCTCCAATGGCAAGTTAGTCAATGTGACGGGCGAGCTTGCTGATCTCCACACNAAATACAGTAACAAATGGTGAGAACCTCCAATGGCAAGTTAGTCAATGTGACGGGCGAGCTTGCTGATCTCCACACTTTTTTTCAAATCGCGGAATAAGGCTTGATACTGCTACTCTCATTTCTTGCTCCACATTGATTTTTTTGCGATATTNATTTTTTCAAATCGCGGAATAAGGCTTGATACTGCTACTCTCATTTCTTGCTCCACATTGATTTTTTTGCGATATTTGCTCTTTATTACAGCTACAGCTGAAAATCCGGCTTCGCATAAATATGACGTTGCATAGGGAATGAGGATCTTTACAGCTTTTGAACTTAAAGTTGGATATTAATTTTTGATCAATATCCAAAACTCAACTAAATTGGAACAAGCAAATTTCCTTTTAAGGCTGTTGTCGCAAGAGAGTTCAATTAAACTCTCTTCTTCTTGCCAAGTGAATTCTGGTGGAGCTTGAGTACGGAATGGATCTTGAATCCACGCAAATTTCTCGATATTATGTTCCCCAAAGTACTTTGCAAACCAATCAGTGAGATTTTAAAGGTGTTCCGTGAAAAGGGACAGCAAGTCTTGGGAAACAACGACAGTATAAGAGGTCACGTATTTGTGATATTAAGGGAAATCATTTTGACAGCTATCATCATTGATTTTTATTATCCACAACTGCAGCTTTTTTCTAAACGCTGCAACCGTCTCCAAAAGTTTCAAGATGTGCATATTATTGCCTTGCAGAGACAGATTCAANCATCATTGATTTTTATTATCCACAACTGCAGCTTTTTTCTAAACGCTGCAACCGTCTCCAAAAGTTTCAAGATGTGCATATTATTGCCTTGCAGAGACAGATTCAAGGTATTCAGTTTGTCAAATATATCGCTTAAATATGCCAGTATCAGCAAANGCAAGTCTTGGGAAACAACGACAGTATAAGAGGTCACGTATTTGTGATATTAAGGGAAATCATTTTGACAGCTATCCTCATTGATTTTTATTATCCACAACTGCAGCTTTTTTTCTAAACGCTGCAACCGNATGTGCATATTATTGCCTTGCAGAGACAGATTCAAGGTATTCAGTTTGTCAAATATATCGCTTAAATATGCCAGTATCAGCAAAAAGTCTGGTTCGGCAAAGTACATGGAGTTTGCATGACCTTCCCCTTGAAGAAAAGTGAGAATTTCTTGCCGCAACTCGAATGCACGGGGTAAGACGTTGCCACGTGAAACCCATCGGGAACTGCAGTAGTATAGCAGGGCCGTGTGTTCAGCTCCCATGTTCATGCATAGTTTTTTTTTAAAGATCTGGATTTCAGTGGTCTAGTTTTTGTGTAGTTTACTACGTCTAAGACACGTTCTGATACCAGGTTCAATTCAGAATTCATCGACCTCGATACAAGTGCTTCCCTATGGATGATGCAATGGGTCCACATAGCATGCGGTGCTTTGCTGCGAATAAGCGCCTGTAATCCTCCATAGCGACCAAAATTGATCGAGCACCATCAGTACATACGCCGATGCACTTTTCCCAATCCAAATAATTTTCTGTTATAAACTTGTTAAGTATCTCAAACAAGTCTTGAGCCTTTGCGCTTCCAATGACGTTTTTGCAGAAAAGAAGGCCTTCAACGATAATATTATAATCCAGAAAGCGTACATAACAAACAAGGTGTGCATCTTTGTTACTGTTAGTAGCCTCATCAAGTTGCAGATAAAATTCCTTGCCTTTCATTTTCTCTGTTAATTGATCATTGAGATCCTGAGCTATATGATGGATTCTTCGACTAATAGTGTTGTTGGATAAAGGTACCTTTGAAATTAGTTTTCCCGCAGATTCTCCCACCATAATATTAACCATGTCAAGAGCAGCCTGTAGAATAAGCTCTTCTGCGATGGTGTGAGGTTTTTGGCACTTCGCCACTCTGTATGCCACCTTGAAAGATGCTAGCAGTGCGTTGCTTGATACTGAGGCTTGTTTAGTAAACACACTTTTTTGCTTTTGTAACTTTTGCAACTTACTACTAAAAAAATCAACAATTTTAGGGTTATTGGTCTCGAAATGTCGCTTTAGCTTACTTGGGAGCATACTTTCGGGCGCTAAAACTTTCAAACAGAGCACACACTGCGGTCGCTCTTCATTGTTTACTTCTACTGAAGTAAAGCCAAAATATAAATAGCTATCATAGTATTTACGATGTTGCCGTTTCTTTGCTCCCCCGCCACTTGTCGACGCTTGATCACTCTCACTTGAATTTTTAACTTGCTTATTTAATAAAAATCTTTCCATTTTGCGACCACGGCTTTTACGAAAACACAAAGCGACACACTCAAACAAAGCAACCTCCTCTCATCTCGCCTGCGTATGTTTTGTACTGAAGCGCGTGGCGATCGCGGACAGGCCTGTGTTGGTGGTAGCGGGGGGAGAAGAGGGACGCCGATGTACGAACGTGAGCGCCGAACTGACACGACGCGACGGTATCCACTACCTACCGTCGAACGTGGCGAGCGGCGCATGCAGTGCGAGTTGAATATTGTATTGTAACTACCCGCGAATATAAGGAATTTTAGGTTCTGGAAAAGAGAAAACAGGAGAGCCTCGCAGCGCCCCTGTTTACCCACCACGGCGTCCCGGGGCGCCGCGGCGCACACTTAGGAAATCTCTGACCTATACATAAATTTTCTCCCTTTTTTTTTATTTATATTAGTTATAAATATATTTGTACATAAAATGTAATTTAAAGATCAATTTAATAAAATATGGCAATTTGTATTAACACAAGTATAAAACGATTGTGATAAATTGCATATTTAGGAAATAACCACGCATGGGGTGATTTTTCTAAGGTTTGATTAAAAGAGTGCGAAGAAACCGCGAATAGACTATACTTGAACAACTTGCTGCCTCTCCGTACGGCGTAGGTGGTCGGGATACCAGCCTACAGTGCAACAGGTCCCGAGTTAAAATACTGGATGGCGAGCGTGTGTATAGGCACGCCTATATTGTTCTTCTGGTGCAGGTTTAGTGTCTATGTTTCTCGTCCTTTCGAGTACCTTCCGAGCATAGAACTGGGGCGCTATAAAGCGACAATGGAAAAATTGTGTTTCCGTTCTTGTTTGAGGACAACAAATATTTTGCCATGAAAATACTTAAACAGTAGCTTGAATCAGAGTTAAGTGGCACAGAAGTTCAAGCGAAAGTTGTTCGAATATTATCTACAGAATCGACAAGTAAGATTGTTACCTATTTGTAGCCAATTAGTTTTTATGACAAAAAAAACATTGAACCCCCCCCCCCCTTTTTCCCCCTTAAGAGAATCAGAACTTTTTAATAAGTTTACTCTCTGCGTGGGAACTGTTAAAAAAAATTCTTCTGCATATCCAGTGGTGATTAGTAAATCCTACTGGTGTTCCTTACTGACTTTCCCTTGCTATTGTGCTGTGATTATATTTTTATTTCATTTGTAGATACTGCTTGCAAAATATCTTATTCTAAGCACAAAAAAGCACGGTGCAGTATCTGCATCTATTTGTGCACGATACATTTAAATTGAACTCTAATATTTATCAAGGATAATATTGCATTTATTGGCAAAATTAATTTTCAGTGTTACAGTTAGCAAAATTTTTTAGATACAGGAGAAAATTAAAACTATTTATGGACGAAACATCAGAAAACTATAACCCCTTAAAAAAAATGTGTTGGATTGGATTCGCGCCTCACGTTGGCTTCGGGCATTGCCAGTGCGCCACGATGGGAGATGGAGATGGAGCAGCTGGGGAATACAAGGGCGAGGCAAACGGGAAAGCCCCGAGGGGTTCTGGCCAACAACAACGTCCACCGCGTTTTTTTTATCCGAAAATCCATGACGATCCCTCCAGGAATCAAATCCAGTTTGGGGGGG
>NQII01001984.1:219799-253017 GCA_002778355.1 Clitarchus hookeri | reverse complement strand
GGGGGGGGGGGGGAGCACTCGCACCATTTCACCACCGTAGCACTCCGAAAACATGCTTATAATTTTGAAAATGAGGGGTGTAAAGAAAGTGTATGGTTTTTTTTATACATCTGTAATTCTCAATTTTTTAAAAAGTTAAAATATTTAAAATATTTGTTTGGCATTTGTATTATTTTATCTACGTGGAGCTATGACGATGACCTGCTGCGAATAAAGCATATTATTAAAAATAACCTACCCTTATGGCTGTTAAAAATCCAGTATTGACAGAACACAGAAGTACTTTTGTCTGAATGCACATGCTTTGCGTTTCAGTTTATTTGCGTTTCAGTTTACTGANATGGCTGTTAAAAATCCAGTATTGACAGAACACAGAAGTACTTTTGTCTGAATGCACATGCTTTGCGTTTCAGTTTACCGGCCAACAAACACTGTAGACATTTTATTTACAATTTACAAACAATTTCTGTTACTCCTGATAGTACAACATATTACTGAATACGATAATGTTAAACTATGTCCGCAGAATGTTTTTAAGTACGGTATGTTATTTCATGACAGACTGTGAGAGTTTTTTNTACTGAATACGATAATGTTAAACTATGTCCGCAGAATGTTTTTAAGTACGGTATGTTATTTCATGACAGACTGTGAGGGTTTTANTAAGTACGGTATGTTATTTCATGACAGACTGTGAGAGTTTTTTTATTTTTGTGAGCATGTTTATAAAATACGCAGCTGTATAATTTCACAAATCACTACATCAGTACCTAACATAAATTCGAATAAAATTTACCGCATAGCTTAGGACGTTCAAGACGTTTACAACATAATGTTTTACTAATATAATGAGTTTTGTTATCGCAACTACAGAACTGAATGTTTGTGAGGATAGATTTTATGTTTTAACATTTAATCTCACTGAATACATTAATTGCATTATAAGGTTGTACTTGGCTCACAAGTAATATTTTGTTAGACATTTCTATGCAATACAAAAACAACTTAAGATAAAATAAGCATGGATATAAAATATAGACATAGGAGGCAGCAATTTTCAGTTCAGGTTAGGTTGGTTTAGGTAAGTTAAGTTAGGGTTTGGTTAGGTTCATTTAGGTTTGGTTAGGTTAGTTAAGGATTGGTTAGGTTAGTGTTTTGACTGACTTGGCTATCAAGTATCTGAGNTCATTTAGGTTTGGTTAGGTTAGTTAAGGATTGGTTAGGTTAGTGTTTTGACTGACTTGGCTATCAAGTATCTGAGTCTGAAATATGCATTATGCAATATTCTAAAAGTAAAATGGTTGGTACTTAAATGAATTCTTTTTACGACTAAAGCACATATTTTATTTGTGGCAAACATAAATTATTACATTTTACTTCTCTAAAAATAGTAATTTAAAGTATCTTATTTTATGACTAGAATACATATGTATTTTAGGAAAGTCGTAACATTATGTGTTTCATACATGTAGATACACATTAATGTTAACGTGGTATTAATTCGGATGCTTATTACATTTATTGAGAAATAGTTTCTAAACACTTCAACATGCACCACAAAATATACAGCTATTTACTTCAAACATTAAACACCCTTATGAAAATAAACATTTATTTCACGTGTATAAGTTTATAAATGTCTTAAAATATTAGTAAAATATCTTTTTGGAAACGTTATGATTTATAACATAGCCAAAGTGAATTTTTCAGGACGATTTTGATATCTGATTATACTGATGGTCACGAGTTTCTATTTCACATTACGACTATACATTGCATAATTTAAACTTTTATAGCCACTACTAAAGTGACTGATCGCTACCACGTCAAAGTGTCACTGGAATAATTTATCAACAACGTTTATCACAGACACAAAAATACCCATTTACATATCTGACTTTACGATATTAGGATTACGCGCTACATGTACACAAAAACACTGACATTATGGCACAATAATATTTGTAGTCCTGGAAAAATGGACAATCATTTAATACTATGAAGTGTGTTGTTTAACTTTGATTATCAAACGGAACTCTGCAAGATATTACCCTGGAGGGGAGATAGTAATTATGTATGAAATGTTTGGAACATGTACATTCATTAGGCCTAAAAGCAATACAATTACTATGATAATAAGTACTCAGTGTCGTTACTTTATTATTAACTTAATTTAATTATCATAAAATGTAATACTAACCTGAGCTCAGAGAATAATTAATACTGTTAATTTTTGGTTAAAATGATCTAAAACAAATACAGGATGAACATATTTTGTATGTTGTAGTTTCCATATTATGAATTTTTTACCTACATAGTAATAATAGTTAATCAAACATAATTAATAACATATTTTTAAGCAATATGACATAATATTTGACCTTAATGAACGTATCGCTTAATACAACACATTATTTAATACTGCGAGAAAAGTTTTATTTAAATTTTCTTTCAAAGTTACTAGTAACGAATGCGGTTACTTTTGTAATACTATCATAATTAAATTTAAACTTCAGTAATTGTAAATTGCTGAAAAATCATCTAACGTTGTTTTCACAAATAAATGTTTTTTTTTAATGATTCAACAAATTGCAATATATTCATATAGTATTCAGAACGATTGCTGTTCAAAAGGCCGATTTCACACGTTCGAAAGATCACCTCAGAATTAAGTACTGCATTGTTGCATTTACAAAATAAATGTATCTATGTCAAAAAAAATTTAAATTTTTATCACTTTTTCATGATTAACAGTATTTGTATCTTAGAAATATTTCCTCCTAAAATAATGTATTTTTACCAATTGTTTGGTAGTTACATTTTTCTTATACGGACTTGCAGTGATTAGAAGAAAGGACAATTATGAGCTACACACTTTTGTGATTAAAAAACATTTACTAGATAGTTACTATTTTAACTCTATTGTTCACTGCTACTATTTCACAGATCGTCGACACTCAATCATTGAATCCCATTTGCCATGTAACAATTAGCATAAATTATTCGCACAGTCTCTCCAACTATATTCACTCCATTGTTTCACGGTTTCAGGAGTGTTCTTCCGTGATATATTGGTCATGTTTTTGTCACAGCAGAAAGCTGGAATTGTGAAGTCCATTGCAAACCCGTACAAATTGCCTATCTGCTTATAGGTCATCATCTCGTACCCAGCATTTATATCACTACCACTTTTAATAGTAGCGATTCGGGTCGTAATGACTAACTTGAGCATACTGTACAACAATGAAAGCCGTTTTTTTTACGGTAGCTATTACTCAAATCTTACAAATGAGCGCGTGTTGTTATCTGGTACCGCGTCCTTTCAGTTAATTTGTATGAAAACGATATTAATGTATGTATCGCACATAAGATATTACAAAAGCCAATATAAGCATGTTTAAACTACAAGAGGGAACCTCTAAAATTGTGATATTCTCTAACTGCGGCGCATTTGAAGCCAACTAAATTTTTTCAACGTGGTGAATATTTAGAAATAATTGTTTTTCTTTTGAGTAATTAAAATTTTTATGTGTGTCGTATGTAGGTTTTGGCGGCGATATAAATACTTGGCGTAATTTCTGTTCACACATAGCTTTCAGTGTTGGCACTGCACTCCTCTATTCTTTTGTGAGAGTTCAGTATGCTCGATCGGATCATGACGTTCTTCCTGAAAGACGTGGACGCTTCGCCGTCCGAGCCGTTCTGCATGGCCTCGACAGGGTAGCGGATCCTGGAGGCCGTCGGGACTTTCCTGCCGTCGACGAAGAGCGGCGACTTGCCCCTCGCGAGGGGGGAAGCGTGGAAGACGGCCGGCCTGCAGTCGGAGGAATGTCGCAAGCTGGCCACCTTGGAGACGGCGGAGGTCCTGGAGAACCTGTCGGGGGACGTCTTGACCGAGGCCCTCGAGTCCACAGAGATGCTCCTCCAGGAGAGGTCCGGGGAGGCCCGCTGCTCGACGCGCTGGCTGACGTACCTCCGGGAGCTGGTGCACGACAGCGACGTCGTCAGGGTGCTGCTGCGGTACCTCCACCGCCGCCTCCGGGTCCACAGCGACGCCTCGCGCCGTCGCAGGCCGCACAGCTTCATGAAGCCCGCGCGGAACTTGGACGACATGAGGTTGTAGAGGATGGGGTTGACGGCGGAGTTGAGGTAGTGCATGACGCGCGAGAAGAAGAGTATGTTGTAGTAGGCGACGCCGCCGAGGTCGACGACGGCCTGGTGGGGCACGACGACGATCCAGAGTGTGAGCACGCGGAAGGGCATGAGGCAGATGAAGAAGCAGAGCACGACGGTGCCCAGCATGAGGACGACCTGCTTGCGGGCCCTCAGGTTATGCGAGTCGGTGCCCTTGGCGGGGGTGGAGCCCGGGTCGGCCATGAGGTGGCGCGCGATGACCGCGTACAGCGCCAGCAGCACCACCAGCGGCACGAAGAAGAACACCGAGATCACCATGATGAAGAAGAACTGCGTCCAGAAGGTGCCCGCCTCCGTGAGGCAGATGGCCACCTCCGAGCCGCCCGGATACTTGACGTGCATGTACTCGGCGATCACCAGCATGGGACTGCGGCCGACCCGAGAACACAAACAAATACAACAACCTCGCATTAGTGACGACGGCGACAAGAGGCAGCTGGCAGAAGACAGACAGATAACACTGACAAGGCACAACCAGAGAAACAGAGAAAAAGCTAAGGCAGTGAGGAAACGCAACTAAAAGACAGAGTACGAAGACATTTTCTGACCCAACATTTACAGTAGAGAGATAACTCATTCCCGAACTTTTTCCAACAAAAGAAAATCATAGCTCTCCTGTACACAGAATTTGGTTCACAGGAACAGTTTGCTAAAAAACCAAATAAAAAATATTCGATCCACACCAAAATTGTTTCAATATCGCGTGTAGACAAAGGGCAGAAAATAACCACAGAAACATTGGTTTTTGTGAAATAACACAGTACTGACAGAACAGACAATTATACTTTAACAGCTAATATTTATTCAGTCCTAATAATACACACTTAACTTCAATCAATGAGGATTGAGCCAAATCAGTGAAAACAGTGAGAATTGAGCCCATGACAATCAGTGCCTCATAATTAATTAATATAGTGATTGAATTCACTGATTAATTTGTGTTTTCCCACTGAATGTCACTGCTATAAATCACTAGTTCTCAGTTAATTTGCTTGATTCGCCGGTCAGCAGTAGCTTATCATCTGACTTTCAGTGAACGTTATTTCACTGATTTATTTCACTGATTGGGATTTAGAGTGTTCGTTTCGTCAATTCTCCGCAGTGATAATAAAAGGAAATATACACGTTTTTGATTTTTCATCGAACTACGTGGCTGGTATTAAAGACATAATTTCTACAGTGGCCCAGAAAAGTTTTATTTCAACGAATGTACTGTAGTATCGACTAAAAAAAAATTACGAGCAACGTCTACTTTGAAAGAGTGAACATATTTCACTAGCTAGCGAGCCACGAACCAGACTGGAACATTTCCGGTGGAGATATAAACCGCACACATCTTGGCGACGTTAAATAATAATTGTAGCTAGACTGCGGTAAAGCGAGCTCCTTTAAAAGACGTGATCGGTCATTCTTGAGTCTCGTTGTGTACCCGTCTACTGCACGTAGAATATAAAATGCGAAGAAGCGGAATGGCTGGTGTCCATACGTCATTAAAAAAAAAGTCTGTGAAATTTCTGGGAACGTAAATATGTTACCGTTACGCCAAATATTACCTTAATTTGTATGAAGCTTTTAAAAAAATTACAGTGACTGTCAATTTAAAGGTTACACTTTTAATACGACGTTGAAACCCACGTTGCTTTTTTGGCAACATACTTGATTTCAAACACGCATCGTTTTGTGTTGCTTTTGTCATTGGATTGGGGTCTACTTGACATGGCCCGGTGAACTGAGCGCGCCAATAAGAAACAGGTTAGCAATGGAATGGTCCAACCATGTTCAACCACGCAGGAAAAGAAATTAGCTCATTGCCGTGGTACTGTGGAGCCCAGCGTGCTGCTGGCGAATCAAGTGAAGTTTGTAGGTGTCTGCTCATTACTAAAGTAGCTATAGGTACACCAGTAAGAGTTTATGTTGTGCCTCAGGCCCTACGTGCTAACGGACAAAGATTAATTTGAAATGTTGATTTTAAAAGTACTAAATTAATCATTGACCAACTTAAGTTGATATTTCTAAAATATTTCAATAGCTTTGGGTTACGAAAATTTCACATGTTACTTTTGAATTTTTTTCATACTCGAACATATGGCCACCCACATTTCATGCTTAAAATGCTGCACGGTTATTGTTAACACCGATGCTCGCACAGTCGTTGATCAAAATCTTAAGACGATGGAGAAACTTTTATCCTGTGAATACATGTTTTGTAAATGACAAGTATGGGTAAAACTTGACAAAATCATGTTTAAACGTTTACGTTTAATATCTTCCACAAAATTTTAATAAGCATTTTTTTTTAATTCGGCATAAATTTGCGTAAATTTTGTATTAAATTGTTAAACGTACGATAAAAAAATTGATCAGGATCTTAAATATGTACATCATACAGATTTATAACCCGTGTTACAATAAATGATGTGTTCATCGTGTGTGTGCGCGCGTATGTGTGTGTGTGTGTAATAATGTGAATGGCTATTGCCAGTTGTCTAGCAATTCACATTATATGTATTCCGAAATTATAGATCCAAACTTAGACACGCTGCAATCTGGGATATTTTAGGGAATTGAGGATGCAATTTTAGAAGATAGATGAAAATTGTATCACTAATAATCCTTACCAACAGCCAGTCAACGTCAAATAATTGTTAGCAAAACTCAACTATGTCGACAACTCAGAAATTTCGTCTTTGTTTTCAAATTATTTCGCACCTTCATGAAAATTTTCAATAAGCAATTCATAGTTAACATTAAGATGTAGAATTATAAAAACACTGTATTTTTTTTTTTTTTTTAGAAATGTTGTTAGATATATTATAGCCCCTACATATACTAGACAACTTTAGTCTCGTAGAATTTCATGAATTGTCATTATATTTCCGGAATTTTTTTTTGTTCTTATTCACGTTCTGTAGGAACTACTCCTAGGTTATTAAAAATTTTACAATTGTCAATTCAATCACGCGAAGAGCAAAAGAGTTTTTATATGTTAGAATGAACAGAAAGCGTTTGGCAGAGCTTTTGGTTTACCAAGGAAAGAAAATTATACATTTCTTAATTTATTATTACTGAACTGTAGTGACTTTAAAGCTCTTATTATTTTTATTACGGACAAAACATTCAAGGATGGAACCTATCTTTTATACATATGTATTTTACTTTTTTATGTAATGTAGAAATCGACACAAAATGCATATTATTTTTTAATATTGATGCATGTATTACTAAACTGTTAATTATGAACTCCTAATATTATTTCTTAGTGGTAAACTAGGTGTGTGAACTGATATTGTTACGCAAGTGATCAATCATTAAAATTATACCGCAGATTAAAGAGAAAAAAATTATTATATACTGGAGAAAGATCGAATTTGTGTCGTAACTATCTGACATGGCTAAGGGAATATACTGGCACAATTCTTTGTACTGTTGTTATACACATGCTACAAAGCGCCAACTTTAAAACTCACAGTTATTTATATACTGGAATAGCATGTAGGTAATCCAAAGGAGAAAAAACCTGTGGTAAATGTGTTACATCAAAAGGAATACCAAAGAAGAAACATAAGAGAAACCGACGGAATTATTGAAATACTGGACGATATGCAAAATACAAGAAACTGCGCACGGTAATGAATAGTCCACTACAATAATAAACATACAAAGAATTGAAGGGTCTAGAAAAAATATTTCTCAACGTAGTAAAACCCCAGCAATGAATTGTAATGTAAGTAAAAGTAAAGAAAAATTAGAAAATCCAAAAAAGAACTTTCGAAACTTGCTATACCGCGATGAATTATTCGAATGTATTTTTTATGTGCGTCACGAAAATTTCTTAATTTTTTGAAGGCTGGGACGTTCATTTATTTCTTACATTGCATTTGCGGCTTTTACCGTTAATACGTCTTTAATTATGATCTTAAATAAGCAGCTCATTCTGCTTTCGAATACGTCCCGGCACGGATCAAAAAGAAAGTTTCAGAAGAAAGTTGTAATAATTCTGGCCCAGTATAGAACATAATATACATAATATTATTCAAAATTTATTCACCTGAATCTTGCTAAGCAGTTCGAAATAATTAGTTTAGCAATTTAAAAAGATTTATTGTTAAATAGGAATTCGAATCGTACGGAGAATCAGTGACGATACGCTGTTTAAACTAATTACAGTACACTATTGTATTATAATGTAGGACCAGTTAGGTTACTACCAAGATTTTAATACGAGAAGGTAATTCACAGATATTATCTAATGTGGACTAATCATGAATTTTGACACAAACAAGGCAACACGATCCAGCTTGCATGCTGGGGAATGGCAATATAACGCTCCGACAAACAGAGAAGTCACTCTAAAGGCAACGTCACTCAAGTGGCAGAGACAGAGATAGAGAGAGAGAGAGAGAGAGAAACCGTGTTTCCATCACAACCAAGTTCGCAGACAGTTCTCTAACACCACGGAGCCATTAAGCAGTTGAAGTGCTTGAATGGTAATTGCCAAGGTGATCTACTGGAAAACGAGGTTGCGTATAAACGTTACTCACAGATAGGCGCGTGGTTAAATTAAGTTCAGGCGTAATTATTTACTTAAGAAACCAGCGAGAAACGAGAGAGATGATGGTGCTGTGGGAACTAACTAGGCCAGTATTTGGGAGGACCGAGGTTCTATTCACATTCCGACTATTTTCGAATTCTAATTTACGTGATTTTACGAATTCACTCCAGACGAATCCTAGATGTTTCTTTAACGTAGGTCATGACCAATCTTTTCCCCGCTCTTCAGGCCTACTGTCTATCCCGCCGGTTCTGTATATTGAATATTGTTTGTCAAGCAACAGCAGCCGTAGTGACAGACATGCGTATTTCAGAATATCGACCTTCGTCTACAAAGACAACAAACGAAAACTTTGTAATACTTTTTGGCAAGACGCCTGCAATAGATACAAATTTTTCGTCCACAAAAATTAATTCCTGGGTAACAGGATATCGTCATGTCAGCTCGATGAACGGCTTGGAAACGCTCATGCACTAACCCGAATTTCTATGAACACTACAAAAATTGGTGCAAGTGATTTCAAAACCGTGTTAAATATGTTAACATTAAAACAATTTTTTTTCACATTGCTACAGCCCGTTTTCCGTTGTAATAATGCCGCCAAAGCTTTCCAAAAGCACTTTTTTCCCATCGACTGGTCGCCCATGGCTAGCGTCGCAGTCACCTCTGCGGACGACACAATCAACATCCGCACGTCAATACCGCCTTTTACACTCTCAATTAGAATCGGGGGGAAAACCACTGATTCGCGGTGGAGTTCAAGTACTCGAATCGGTGAAAATGGCTCCACTTAGAAACGGTGCAAAACCAATGGTTGTTTCTGTGAGACAATTTCACTTATTAGTTTAATAAGTGACAGCCCATTGCGTGTGGCGAATTAAATATTGCTTTTACTGAATTTAGGCAAATATTCACGACAAATAAGCATATCTCCGATAGTCGATTTTATATTGTGCAATTAAATGAAATTCAAAATAAATTGGTAACATTGTGAATGTAAAAACCAATAATACGTATGAATGTACTCAGTTCGCCACGTTTAATGCTGCTTAAACCTTCAAACCGAGCTCTGCGATGATTACGTGAAAATGAAATGAAATACGCCAAAAATAGAATGAAAGACAGAATGTGCATGTTGCCTAGTCAAATTGTGTTATAAAAAACAAAACTCACATTAAAAATATATGTATTTTTATTGGTTTTTATTAGTTTATGCGTGGTTATTTCNATGTATTTTTATTGGTTTTTATTAGTTTATGCGTGGTTATTTCATTTGATATACGTTGTTTAAACGATCCATTACTAAAAAAAAACAAATCAATGAAAAGCAGCGAATGAAATGGTTAATGAATCAGTGGAAAATGTCGCTGAATAAGTGAAGGAAATGGCACTTTTTCACTTATTCATCAGGTAAATTGTATNATAGAATGAAAGACAGAATGTGCATGTTGCCTAGTCAAATTGTGTTATAAAAAACAAAACTCACATTAAAAATATACGTATTTTTATTGGTTTTTATTAGTTTATGCGTGGTTATTTCATTTGATATACGTTGTTTAAACGATACATTAGTAAAAAAAAAACAAATCACTGAAAAGCAGCGAATGAAATGGTTGATGAATCAGTGGAAAATGTCGCTGAATAAGTGAAGGAAATGGCACTTTTTCACTTATTCATCAGGTAAATTGTATGAAGTGACTGCTGGATGAGCCAGTTGCTGTTGACTGATTTAAGCAGTGACATTCTCACTGATTCAGATTCAGAGCTCAAGGCAGCGCAACATGGGTGAGATAAGAGGAAGTGTCTCCGCAGTGGAGCCGGCTTATCCTTATCCGGCTTGGGCCCTCCTATCCGCTGCTTGATAGGGTTGCCCTGGACGCCGGGCTTGTTTTAAGACCAGTCGAGTGGACCAGGACGACATGGCTTTGATAGACCCTCGTACACCAACCTATGCATGGCCAACGAATCACGAGTCTGAGGAGAGTTGAAGTGGCGTCGTAACGAAGGCGACATTGCAGAGGATGTTGAGTGCACAGCATCCCGAGTCTGGCTTGGACTCGATGAGGGAACACGTGGAACGATGAAGAGCTCTTCCCTCTCTGTTGCATGACGGTTGAAGCTAATGTCGAGTGGCCTGGTCCTGCCCACGATGGCCGCCAATCATACAATCATGCACTTCGCTTTACAAAGTTACCTTGTATGAAAGGATTAGAAGATAATTTTTCCGAGAGTCTAGGAAGCACCCGATCGCCTCTTGTATTGTGTGTGCAATCTTCGAGAAGGTAATATTCGTGTTCTCCGCTTGTCGTTATTTAATCGTTCGTTGGTGACGACCCTTTGTAAATGACCGAGTGCTCTGTTTGTCAATTTCTGATTATGGAAACTTTTCACACACACACACTGGATGGGAGATAAAATGTGTGAAGACTGTGACGTGTATATGTGTGAATGTGCACATGTTCAAATAATTTTGAATTTTACGTCCTTGACACTGATTTCTTGATTATGATTGATGGAACAATAAAATCAATGGCTATTGTAAATGAGTTATAACAGGACGGCGATCCCAAGTGATTTTATAATTCAGTTGTAAGCAGGAGTGGTAGCTGATTTTTAAGTTTTGGAGTGCGAGGCACTCAAAGAGAAGATCAAATCCAAGAAGCCTGACATAAAAGTTGGGCATTCTGTAACACACAAGTTAGACNCGAGGCACTCAAAGAGAAGATCAAATCCAAGAAGCCTGACATAAAAGTTGGGCATTCTGTAACACACAAGTTAGACCTGAGCAGGAAAAAATTGTGTACGGGCATGTGTAACAGCCTTCGGTCAGTTACTGACAGGCTTGTAGTCTCTACTTTTAAATGCTGACTGCTTTTTTNACGGGCATGTGTAACAGCCTTCGGTCAGTTACTGACAGGCTTGTAGTCTCTACTTTTAAATGCTGACTGCTTTTTTTGCCTGCCTCGCTGGAAAACTGGTCTAATGGCGACAGATAATATCCTAGTAATACCACAATGCAAATTAACAGAGAACTCACTGAATAGTCGAAAAATGAGGTTGGTACCAGAAAAGTAATGTGGATGATGGAGGTGGAAATAGCNTGAAGTGGCGTCGTAACGAAGGCGACATTGCAGAGGATGTTGAGTGCACAGCATCCCGAGTCTGGCTTGGACTCGACGAGGGAACACGTGGAACGATGAAGAGCTCTTCCCTCTCTGTTGAATGACGGTTGAAGCTAATGTCGAGTGGCCTGGTCCTGCCCACGATGGCCGCCAATCATACAATCATGCACTTCGCTTTACAAAGTTACCTTGTATGAAAGGATTAGAAGATAATTTTGCCGAGAGTCTAGGAAGCACCCGATCGGCTCTTGTATTGTGTGTGAAATCTTCGAGGAGGTAATATTCGTGTTCTCCGCTTGTCGTCATTAAATCGTTCGTTGGTGAGGACCCTTTGTGAATGACCGAGTGCTCTGTTTGTCAATTTCTGATTATGGAAACTTTTCACACACACACACAGACTGGATGGGAGATAAAATGTGTGATGACTGTGACGTGTATATGTGTGAATGTGCACATGTTCAAATAATTTTGAATTTTACGTCCTTGACACTGATTCCTTGATTGTGATTGATGAAACAATAAAATCAACGGCGATTTTTAATGAGTTATGACAGAACGGCGATACCAAGTGATTTTATAATTCAGTTGTAAGCAGGAGTGGTAGCTGATTTTTAAGTTTTGGAGTGTGAGGCACTCAAAGAGAAGATCAAATCCAAGAAGCCTGACATAAAAGTTGGGCATTCTGTAACACACAAGTTAGACCTGAGCAGGAAAAAATTGTGTACGGGCATGTGTAACAGCCTTCGGTCAGTTACTGACAGGCTTGTAGTCTCTACTTTTAAATGCTGACTGCTTTTTTGCCTGCCTCGCTGGAAAACTGGTCTAATGGCGACAGATAATATCCTAGTAACACCACAATACAAATTCCCAGAGAACTCACTGAATAGTCGAAAAATGAGGTTGGTACCAGAAAAGTAATGTGGATGATGGAGGTGGAAATAGCCATAGTATTGTGTCACTGGAAGTTGAAATAAGAACCACAGGTTTAAATAAATATTCCGAGATGGTACGGAATGACTGTGAGATGGAACTTCATAATGTGGAGGAAGGACGTGGAGTTATGAGAATCGGATAGGCTCGGCGCTGTTTCCAGGGAAGCGGCAGGTCAACGAAGTCCGCATCCTAGTGGCAAAGGTAGAGCATGTAATGAAGTAGTGCTCCCGTGTTACCGCGGGTTCAGTTCTGGGAAGGGCGTGGAGAGGCCTGACCCAACTGAAGCTGAAGAAAATAAAGAAACCGGACATTTATTTTCATCGTATATAAAGGTTCAAGTGTTTCGTCCACCATTGCCGCTCAACATTGACGACCTCAAAACGAGAATTACGGTCTCTATCCAAACCGTAACACCGGATATAGAGAACCCGTACACTATAACAATCTTGGAAAACTTGTCAACTTTACTGCGGTTTATTGCTCATCTTGAAAAGTGTTGCCTAACACTTCGTACAGCAAATAAACAAATAACTCGTTACCAACATAAGATGGGCAACGCAAAATACAAACAAAAAAAATGTCGTTTAACTGAAACTCATAGTATAGAGCGCATATAACATTAGGCACTCTGGCCCGTTCTGATTAAAGCTCATAGTGCCAAACATAAGCCGGACTGGCTGTTCAGCNAAAGCTCATAGTGCCAAACATAAGCCGGACTGGCTGTTCAGCATGACTGTCATAGAACCGAGTGCCCGTGTCGTGAACTTGTGAATATGTAGAATTTCCAGGGACACAGACGACACAGAAACGAAAGATGTTTTATGGAATTGAATAATGACGGATTACCAGTATTAACAGAACTGTAAATATGTGGACCACCAAACAGTAACGTATATCGAAGCTTTTTAATTAATTATTATATTAAACACCGGAAAAAATTAATATATAAATATTTTATATAGACGGAGCAATCACATTCTTGTATATGAAGTCAGCGTGGCACATCGGCTTACGGTGAACGGGATTATGGTTTTGAGTTCCTGGTAAGCCGTGGGTGTCTGATGTTCGTCTGGATGAGGTACGTATAGTTCGCAATGTCTAAAAAATGTTTTTCACTTGTCAATGAAATAAGTAAGATTTTCAATAAGTATGAAAACATATTTTTTAAATGCGTTGTTTCGGGTGACGTAGTTGCCTCTCGTTCGGGAAATCTGGGTTCAATACCCGGCACTGACTCTTTGAACTTTTCAAATAGAGGTTGGTCTTGCTTACTTCCCCTNTTCAAGTGTTTCGTCCACCATTGCCGCTCAACATTGACGACCTCAAAACGAGAATTACGGTCTCTATCCAAACCGTGACACCGGATATAGAGAACCCGTACACTATAACAATCTTGGAAAACTTGTCAACTTTACTGCGGTTTATTGCTCATCTTGAAAAGTGTTGCCTAACACTTCGTACAGCAAATAAACAAATAACTCGTTACCAACATAAGATGGGCAACGCAAAATACAAACGAAAAAAAATGTCGTTTAACTGAAACTCATAGTATAGAGCGCATATAACATTAGGCACTCTGGCCCGTTCTGATTAAAGCTCATAGTGCCAAACATAAGCCGGACTGGCTGTTCAGCATGACTGTCATAGAACCGAGTGCCCGCGTCGTGAACTTGTGAATATGTAGAATTTCCAGGGACACAGACGACACAGAAANCCAAACAGTCACGTATATCGAAGCTTATTAATTAATTATTATTATATGCACCAGAAAAAAATTATATGTAAATATTTTATATAGACGGAGCAATAACATTCTTGTATATGAAGTCAGCGTGGCACATCGGCTTACGGTGAACGGGATTATGGTTTTGGTTTTGAGTGGGTGTCTGATGTTCGTCTGGATGAGGTACGTATAGTTCGCAATGTCTAAAAAATGCTTTTCACTTGTCAATGAAATAAGTAAAATTTTTAATAAGTATGAAAACATATTTTTTAAATGCGGTGTTTCGGGTGGCATAGTTGCCTCTCGTACGGGAAATCTCGGTTCAATCCCGGCACTGACTCTTCGAACTTTTCAAATAGAGGTTGGCCTTGCTTACTTCCCCTTCGGGTTGTCAGTTTATATATACATATATATAAACCTCTATTATTTGTGTTCATAAAGCCTTAAGGAGTTACCAGTCGCAAAAATTATTGATGTAATTTGTACTGAGGTAGATACACGTCATATTATTTAAACGTCTAAAATACACGATTTATTAGAACTTCTATATAAATAGTGGACAGTTTAGGTCTGTATGGGTGTAGAGATATCATTAACGATTACTGTTTTGAATAAGTCGTTGGGATCACAGTCTGGCTCAATATATTGACTCAAATTTTATATTACGTTTTCCATTTGTATTATTTATTTTAAAGAAAGATAGATGAAACAAAAACAATATAATGAACGGGTAAATATGAGCGCAGTTTGTTCATTCTGTTATATAGCTACCTGTAAATGTAAGTTTCTAAAAATGTTATATCTTTGTGGTAGCCGGGTCACATCTTTAAAAAAAATACCGTGTAGAACAAGACTTTTGTGGCGCTGCCGACGTTGACAAGACCACAATGATGTTTCATGGTGCCCGAAGTCGCTNATATATAAACCTCTATTATTTGTGCTCATTGAGCCTTAAGGAGTTACCAGTCGCAAAAATTATTGATGTAATTTGTGCTGAGGTAGATACAAGTTATATTATTTAAACGTCTAAAATACACGATTCATTAGAACTTCTATATAAATAGTGGACAGTTTAGGTCTGTATGGATGTAGAGATATCATTAACGATTACTGTTTTGAATAAGTCGTTGGGATCACAGTCTGGCTCAATATATTGACTCAAATTTTATATTACGTTTTCCATTTGTATTATTTATTTTAAAGAAAGATAGATTAAACAAAAACAATACAATGAAGGAGTAAATATGAGCGCAGTTTGTTCATTATGTTATATAGCTACTTGTAAATGTAAGTTTCTAAAATGTTACATCATTGTGGTAGCCGGGTCACATCTTTAAAAAAAAAATACAGTGTAGAACAAGACTTTTGTGGCGCTGCCGACGTTGACAAGACCACAATGATGTTTCATGGTGCCCGAAGTCGCTGACAAAGGTATTGCTAAGGGAACCTCGAAGTGGATAGCCATGTTTCTTCCATTCTCGTCCAGAGGAGTCCTTTTGAGAAAACTGCGACGCAAGATCTACTGCAGGTAAGCAGTTTCCCGCGATAGGTATGCAGCACGCTCAGCGTAGCCGGTTTGAGGAGAAGGGTCGAACATCCATACCAAAACCGCACGGATGGAGAGAGAGAAAGAGAGAGAGAGAGAGAGAGAGAGAGAGACAGCAACTCTAGCGCCAAATCTCCACGGAAGGTTGATGGCAGTAGCGGAACCAATTAGAGCGAGCGGATTACCCCTCCGCNACCAATTAGAGCGAGCGGATTACCCCTCCGCGACAGAGACAAAACAAGCAAGCGTCGTATCGATCACGCGTCTAGTTGTGTCGATTTGATTAGCCTTCTTCCCAGAGTTGCGCATGATCAAATGTTTATACACAAGTCATATTGCATTTATACGTAGCGGACGATCCACGTCTTCATGACTGGTTTCACGAACTCCTTTAAGGGTTTATTTTCTTGACTGCGTGAATGTTGACTGCTTCTCAGCAGGCGATAGCAGGGCGTGATTGATGAGAAAAGACAGGCATCGCTTGGTCGTAAGAAGACGTCGTTACACAGAAGGTAATGTGGAACAATGCGTTTTCAACGCTCCAATAACAGCGAAGGAGAGTTTGGGTACTGGACAAACGTGCCGACCTATGACTAATCCACCAGTGACAAAGAAAAAAAAAAAAAAAAAAATTGAAATAAATACTTATTTGAAATTTCTTTTGTTGTTCATGAAGATTTTACAACTTTCAGCATATTATATTATATCCAATTGACAAATTATTCACTTATTATACACTAAGAGTAATAAAGCACTCATTAAACAAAAAACATATGAATAGTTCTAGCATAATCAGTTGTCAAAGTCATAGTTATTATATTTTATCCAGGAATAATTAAAACTTTACGTCTCTCAAATGTGAAACTACAAGCTTGTAGCGCCTCTTCAGAGAATTTTTTTTTTTTTTTTTTTTTTTGGTTGTGAATTTCTTGGAAAATCTGAAGATCTGCGAAACTACTGACATTAAAAAAAATCAGTTAGCGACAGCAGTACTTTTTCATTAATGACGGTTTAGTTTAGAAAGAATTTACACATGCATTTCTTCTTTCTCCATCACAAGGACAATGCAAATGTCTTTCTTATTAGTAATTGCGTGATGACTACTTAGCATAGAAAGTTTTGCATGAAGGAAAAGAGGAGTTCACGATGCAGGAAAAGCTCACGATGTATTTTAAATACGCAAAGTATGGCGATCAAGCAAAAGGTATCTTGCACACTTAAAAGATGTTTATTACATAATTACGTGTAAAAACACTTTAAAACTTAACATATTCTTTCTTTGTTTCAACATTAACGTTACATTTCAATTCTTTCAGTTCAAACATAATATAAATGTTGTAAAGCCACGAAACCGCACGCACAATCGTGTGCGTTGCTGCGGGCGCGAGGAAGACGCACACTTGCAAGAGACAGCGGAAATCTAAGTTCAAGGGCCGCACCGTAGCGAAGAGGACTTCACCCTAGCCATTTTTCTCCTGCCAGAGGAAGACGTCTGAATTAGAAACCAAAATAAATATTCGCATTACCTCCATCCACCTTGCGAGATGAGGACATCCCGGCTTATCAACACAGGGGGTGCTGTTGTGAGCTTGCAATCAGGCGATCGCATTCTCACAAACACGACACAGGTAATTGGGACACGAGCCGAGCGCCCGAGTCACAACGCAAGGAACCCCCTCCAACGGGGCAGAAGTCCTTGGAGTTCGTTAGTCAACACGCGCCCGATATTAAGGCTGGAAGGGCAGTGGACACGAGGGCTTACCGGGGAGACCCGGCTTGCCCTGACATCAAAGCGAGCTAGGCTCAGGAAGACAATTTTATGGGTACGGAGGAGGGAGGGGGTTAGATTCTCTTTCCCGCCGCGTTTCAAATGAAAGACAACTGGGTGAACAAGAGCCCTCCCCCAGGGCTTGTGCTACCCCCGTGCTGAGGAGCACACGGTATTATCGTCCTTGGTCGCCGAGATGAAGACGCCAGGAGATGGAGTATGCCGACAGCCGTAATACGCCCACAGGTGAAGACGTTCTCATTAAACAGCATCTAAACTAAATAATGTTCCGTGGTTTAGTTAGATTACATTTAACGCTTATCATCTCTCTGAGCTCTTGCGATTTAACTTACATTTCATGTAACGAGTTGTAACTAACATTTAAACAATACAACGATAACCTAACCGACCTACTTCCGTTCTATATCTGAGTACTACGCATCCCCTAGATAATTAAATGTACAATTTAGACTAAACATAAAATTGTAACAATATGCTTGTTTTGTATTAGAAAATTTTCTAACAAATTATATGATTATTTTTGTAAGTACTTATTTGTTTTATGTGTTTCTTGTAATCAAGTCTTCGGTTGGTTGTCGTTTAGTAAGTACTTCAAAAAACAATATTTAAAAAAAAGTCTTGCCTGTAACTGCATTAATTTCAGTATAAACTCTATCAACTCTAAAGTAATAGTGTTAGTGAATTGGATCAAACGATTACATGTCTTAATGTCCTTATTTCAAGTGTGGTATTTTTATGTGTGCTAAAAAAATTTTACTTCTTTATTTTGTTTCATATACGTAATAGTAAGAACAGACGCAAAATAAATATGTAGAAACCTGCAAAATTTGAGTTATAATTTGAAGACAGAACATACTTGAAACACGCGTGCTTTTGTATCGCTTCCATCACTGAACTACAGTTAGTTTGCAACGTCTTTGAGCCAGTGAGAAACAGCAAGTAACATGTTTGCCAAATTACGTCAAACCAAGTCAAAAAGAAAATTTGACCTTACTGCTGCAGTAGCAATAAACAAGACGCTCAAACTAAAACATACGCAAGATATCGAAGTATAGCTTACTGCTAGATAATGACGTGAATTTTGCGGCTACCTACCAATATGTTTAACTAAATGAAAATTTCAAAGTTCCGCCATATGGACACACGTGGCTATGGAAGTAAACACAATAGACGGAAAGAAGAAAATAAAACAGGACTTTCGTAAGTGATCAATTATCCATATGAAGGCTGTTGGTGGTTAATTGATCATTTCTGAAAGTCCTAAAGAACCACATTCGGCTTCGTTTTTCATACTCCCCCCATGTGTAAAATTTACATTTCCATGGTGCTAGTAACTTTATTCATGCGCCATTGAAGAGAAAAAGTGAAATTGCTATAAACCTAAATATATTATTATTATTTTTATTATTATTACGTGTCTAGGTTACACTAAGTAAAATGTACTAATTAAATGATTTAAATTAAATTGCTTGTGTTGTCCAGACTTTGGCAGCCAGAACTCCTTTGTCGTTTGCCCTGAACAGATCGTCCATAGAGCAAGGAGTGTCAAGCTGTCGACACACCAGAAGACGTGTATCTTGAAGTTCTCCGCACTCACATAGTTCGTCTTCAGTTACGTAACCCCTATTTCTTGAGGTTCTGCTTGCATCGCGACACGCCTGTCCGAAGTCTATCCGATGTTTTCCAGGTCACACACGGGAGATGGTAACCAGCAGCAGGTTCCTCCTTGGCATTTCCCCGACGCTCTCCAGGTACCAAGCTATGCCAAAGTTGTAATCGGCAAGTTTCGGGCGAGGACTGAGTCGATTCAGTTGTTCGCAAGAAGATCTTTCTTGACTTCAACCTATGGGCTTGGGAGTTCGCATCCGAACAGGGGATGTCTGAGATAGTTTTCCTGTTTATTTTCCTCAGTTTCCGTTGCTGTTCATCGTCTGATGTCTGGGGGCGCTATACCTACGAGGTGGTAGATCTTGTTGACAGGAGTCGATCGTAGGCATCCCGTCACTATGCGCCCGGTCTCACTCAGAGCAACGTTAATATTTTTGACACGAGTTGAATTTCGCCATACTGGTGCCGGATATCCTGCCGCAGAGAAACACAGAGCAAGGGCCGGTTCACGGAGGACGTTCGGTTGCGCTCCCCAGGTGCTGCTCGTGAGTTTCCGGATGATGTTGTTTCTGGGACATATTTTAAGCTTCGTGTCCACGCAGTGAGTTTGAAGGTGAGAGTACGATCAAGTTTTACTCCCAGGTATTTTGGAGTATTACAGTGGTTTAGTNCCACGCAGTGAGTTTGAAGGTGAGAGTACGATCAAGTTTTACTCCCAGGTATTTTGGAGTATTACAGTGGTTTAGTCGCTGGCCCCAACTTTATGTACATGCTAAATAAACTGGAACTACAAGATTAATATTTAATTAATTTATGATGCCTTAACAAATACCTACAACAAAATTTGTTCAAAAACTGATTTTAGGTTATAAAAATAGAATAGTTGTATTTTGTTCCTGCATGGAACGAAACTGAAATGAATGCACCTATACTAACTTAAAACTATGTAAAAAAATAAAATAAAAGTAAGTGCAGAATAATGACTTAAAGAATGCTTTGAATAAACGGTAAAATTACACAGTATAAAAGAGTTGGTAGAAATTTATATATATAATATATTGACATTAATTACGAATTTTTAAAAGAGACTGGAATACTGAGTAAGAATGACTTGGCTGAAATTAAAATACTTAGAAAGGAAGGGGAGAATTCGAGTTTTCAGGTTAATTAATCTTTTAGCTTATTAATTTGTCTAATGGCGTTATGCAAATGTAGTCAAATACAGCAACATTTTGTCGCAGTTTAGATGAAATTAGAAAAAATATTTATTAATTAATAACTACTAGAAATCTACAAGTAGCGTCTAGAAATTCAAATCCCAATCAAATAACCCTCATCACCAAACTGCACAAGCAACTTCACTTAGTCATATGTTTTTCAGAAATATTTCTTATAAAATAAGAATTAGTGGTCATCTAGGATGCTCTCTTTAGTTTATTTTCATTTTTCCGCCGCAAGTGAAAATAAATATTACTATGTTCCGTATTTTTCAAACACAATTTTAGAAATACCACTGTTTGGGAAAATATTGTCTACTGTATTTACCCGGTTAACACACGAGAGATAAATAGCGAGATCAAGAGAGACCTGCAAATTAACGTCTATATATTAAAGGTTAGTGTAAATTGACTGTTTTCATGCAATTAACATTTTCTTCATTCTATGCTCTGTCGCACAAAGAAAAGAAAATTATNAGTGTAAATTGACTGTTTTCATGCAATTAACATTTTCTTCATTCTATGCTCTGTCGCACAAAGAAAAGAAAATTATTTTTGCTGATTAGAACATCAACTGAAATATTCACAACCGCATACTATCAGGGTAAGCATTTTATCTCGTGAGCACGGCGCGTCGCCAATAATTCTGAGAGTGGACTAATTTTTCTCCCGTATCTTAAGCACAAGACACTCGTAGATAAAATGTTGAAATATTTCACTACTTGGCCCGTGAAAAAGCTCACATTACGTCCCAAGCCGGAGTAAAATAACGGAAACCGTCTAGTAAAATGTTTTACATGTAAAGTGCTTTTAACATGACTGGTGGCACAGCGATAAAGCCACGGTGCTCTTAAAACAGTGTAAGATGCGGGAGTTAGTTCGAAACTCCGTCGGACACGACAGATATTTATTTTTCTTCTTCATGACATATAACATGTGGATACTAACTTGTTAAGTGAAGAAAACACTGCATTTTGCAAACGGTTAGTTATTTTCGTAGATATTAAAAATAACAGTCTCGTACTTTCATGACTTCGCCATCACTATCAAGAAAATGAATGAAACTACAGGAGTAAACAATGAATTAATGTAAAGGCCAACAGTAATAACGCAATATTAAGATACGCTAGCTAGTTTTTTTTAAGGGACTAAGCAAGTTACTGACTGATAGCAGTTCTACGAATTGGGTTCATATTTACTGTTCGAACCACACACTGCGCACCCGTCGAATGTGTCAAATGCTGGTGCGCGAACTGCTGTCGTGTAATATGAATCTTCCAAGGCGGCTCATATGGCGGCTGGTTTACCGGTTCGAGCACCAGGCCTTGTAGGAGCTTGTACAAGGCCAAGTACGGCAGCGGGTATCGTGTAGTACGGGCTCGAGAGGAAGGGTCTCACCTGGTGAAGAGCGCGGCGAACCCCCACGCCAGCAGGCAGATGAGGAAGGCCCGCGCCTTCGTGCAGACGTAGCCCGCCTTGAGCGGCTCGCAGATGGCGTAGTAGCGCTCGAAGCTGATGGCGAGGATCGTCAGCACGGACGCGTGCGCCACCGTCATCTCCACGAAGGGAACTGCTTTGCCTGCGACACACACACACGCGCACTTCTCTGTCAGCAGGCAGAAGAGAGAGAGAGAAAAAACAAGGCCTTACCTACGTAACTAATGAAGGCCCTGCCGCAATTGTGCAGATACGTCTGTCCGAGCCGTTCGACCGTGCTGTAGGCCCATGCAGATTACCGATCACGACGAGCCTTGCGTGCTATAGTTGTGGTGGCCTGATTGATGCAATTGGATAAATCATGTCGCCATTTTTGTTTACATTTAAATGTTACTGTTTGCTGTNTGTTTACATTTAAATGTTACTATTTGCTGTCTGTTTTGACATTCAATCGCAGTATATTATACTGCCTGTCATTTATATTACGTATAAATTTCCTTAGCCGCACTGCATTACTTAGCAAACAGTCTTAGCTCTTCGTATCGAAACAACTAAACGAATGTGTTAGCTATTAAATAGGTTATGTGCGAACCGTAATTTTTCGCGCGCTTTCTCGCTTCGGTGTATAAACAAAGCATCTCACTGGTCTCGGCTCTGATGACGTCAGATGCTGATGGTGCGGTCCGATCTGCCTGACCTCGAAAGATGAAGTTTACCCATCTCCAGTCGGTCAGCACCTCACCTCACGCCTGCACCATCAGCATCTGACGTCACAGGTCACGTGAACCAATAAAATGTATCGGCTACGACATGGTCAGCTCGGACAGATCAGACAGTCGCATCTGCTCAGTTATGGTAGGTCCTTAATTATACTCTCATTTACATATGTATGCTAGTTAGTCTAATAAAGGAGGCCATACTCTAAGACTTAGATTAAAGGAACACGTGTGATAAAATAAAGATGTTTATGTTTCTATCATTTTTTAAATAAGTGTCTGGCCCTCTTAAAACGTATCAGTTTAACATGGTCAACCGTAACCAAATTAGCGAGGATCAGTTTATGGTTTTAAGAGATGTGACAAAATCTTTCTTTAATCCATGTGGTGCTATCTTACAAAATGGTATACAAAATAGGTTTTGTAATAACACACTTGATGCTTGTAGCTGATACTTTCAGCATACCAAGTTTGGTAGAAATTGGTTAACAGTATGGTGTGTGTGTGTGTGTGTGTGTGTGCATATATTTACACACACACACACATATATATATACACCCAATTAAACTAAAATAGTGATATGACCGCCATGTTGAAAATGAGAGTCTTATATATTTAAATCTCATGTGTTATTATGGTCTACAATAGTATTAGTTATCTGCAAAATTTGGTGGGAATCTAGAGATATTATGTAAAAGCTTTATATTTCATGTAGTTTTGTCATGTAGAATAACGGACTAATACCAATATATTTTTTTAAAATTAGTATTTACATGATGAACTATCAAAATATGTCATTTGGGTTATATTGGTTAAATTGTTCCCAAGATGTGAAATTGCATCCTAAATTTAAAAACCGGCCACCATTTTGAAAATAAAAATACGGCGTGGTCGGAAACTATAGAAGTCAGTTCTATATGTGTACCAAGTTGGTTAAAATCCGTGAAACGGGTTTAACTAATTAAATGTATTTCCTGCAGTTTTACGCATATAAGTAAATGTGCCAACAAATGAACTTAATTTTTAAAAAAGACATAAATAATTAATTTGATTATATTTAATGTACGAACTATTACTTCATATTTNTGAACTTAATTTTTAAAAAAGACATAAATAATTAATTTGATTATATTTAATGTACGAACTATTACTTCATATTTTAATGCTTATTGGCTATGACTTAAGTAATATCTATACATATTATAAAACTCAACGTCTCTCTGTCTGAAAGTCTGTTATGCGCTTATCACTCAAAAGCCACGTATCAAATTTACGTGTGTTTTTTTTTTTTAAATTCATAACTACGTTCTCTGGGCAGGTTTTAGTATATATTTTGTTACGTAAAGTAACATAAGGGATAAGCAGTGACGATAATAGNAAAAAAACTTAAACAATAATTCAATAATTCTGTAGTCCACGCGAGCGGAGCCGCGGGCACAGCTGGTAGTTTATAAACGAAATATAAGTGAAAGTTTAATTTTTAAGTGAAATACATATGATTATGTGATATTATTTACTTTGGAAACAACCAAACATATTATAACGTGTACGATACCGTGAATGTAGGCTCTACTATAACATTAATTTCAACTGAAACTTGCGAAATAAAAACCTTTCAAGAAAATACTCGCTCGTAGTCGCGCATATTCGCATTTTACAGCGGGGCCACGTGAAGCCAGCCACTCACCTCCCACCACAACAAAGCAGAGTTCCATTCCCGGCGAGGTCAAATCCGAACTGGTCGCACGTGGAGAACGTGGTGGGCGATACAGTCGCTCTCTGAGTTTTATCAGCGGCACTACTGTTTATTCCCAGCTCGGCGTTCCATCGCTGTTTCACCTTCGCCTTGCTTCACCCCCGTCGGCGTCGAAGGGCTTGGCTGTGTCAGGGACCGCCCAGCTCTTCTTTCTCGTTTACTTTTATTTTACCGCGAATTTCCGAGTGGCGTACCCACAGTAAAGTTAACGGGAATTTTGAAAAATATAGACTGAGTGGGGTTAGTCGAGCACTTTTAAAAGCTCTGTTTAATATTCAGTTTTCTGTCCATTTTGCATTCTTCCGCAGTACGTAAAAGTAACATTGAAGTGAATCAGATCACTTGATTCGTGCGTCGATCAAGTGAAAAACTGAAATTTTTATGAACAAAAATGTTTTTACTGAAATTCAGATAATTACTTATATGTGAATAAGCAAAAATAAATTTAATAAAACATATGGACCGTCCATAAATTAAAAAAATAATTTAAACACGGCACATTAAAATACTTTTCACATACCAACTTAACTGTCAGCATGCCATCAGTGCGTCCGTTAAAACGCATGCAACTATGGAGTACGGACTTATTTAAAGACTGATTTCAAAAGCGTTAAGCTCAGGCGCAGGAATTTTTTTTTCTAAGGTTGGTTTCAAAAGTGCTTAATTCACTGCGAACCAGGTACATCATGGTGGCGGATTTCATAATACCATAAACAAAAATGTATTCTTCTGTCATCACCGAGGCGGAACTCCAGGAAGAACTACGCAGAAATGTTATCATCAAATAAATATAATCTCCCCCTTTTCAGCAGTTCCTCTCCGACCTGCCTTACATCCTGTTTTCACTTTGCGTATAAGAGAAGAACCGCAATGGCAGCGTCAGCCCGCGAGGCGGTATCATTTGATTCGTTTAGACGCGGTGTGTTTGTTCGGTTGAGTAAAAGTCCATATCGTCTTACGTAAGGTATTTTAAATGCGACATGCGCGCCTCGTAAAATATGCGTAAAAAGGTGTTACTGATGCTTCCAAGCTTTACTTATTGGCCAGTAAACAGAAAACTATCAGCAATATAAATATTTTTTTTTTTTGTTTAAATGTGCTGCAATTTTCATAGCAAAATGTAGTATCACTGCTTTAACCCTTGCCGAAAGATTTAACTTTTGACTTCAAAACACCATGGACATACCGGAAGCAGCACACATTTCCGTGACATTGAAGAGTAAAATTCACGCAATGTTAATAAACACAGTAATTATTATTGTAATTACCCGCTTTACCTCACTCCACATTTCATTAGCTATAGGTCGAAAATTAATTTCTAAGCACACTGACGAGAGCTTTAGATGCAAATATTTTTTATTTTAAACTACATAGGGGAGACTAGGGCATATTGCTACAAATTCGGCATATCAATTAATTACTTAATTATGAAGATAGATAGAAACATCTGGTTTTGGCTGTAGGTTAGCTTTATAACTCCTTTTTAAATGCCGAAACCAAAATTTTGTNGATAGATAGAAACATCTGGTTTTGGCTGTAGGTTAGCTTTATAACTCCTTTTTAAATGCCGAAACCAAAATTTTGTGAACAATAAAATATCAGAGAAAAACATTTGTTTTTCCTCCTATGCCATTTGTAACAACATGCTCCAGTGCGGGGTTAGTCGTTACACTGAAGGGGTACATTGTTACACTATTAAAAAAAGGCTCAAACTACAAAATTACGTATTACTTTTAAAAAACTATGAACGTATAAAGAATTGTCTAAAAATCTGAATGTAGCACTTATAATAAATACTATATAAACAACTAATCTTCGATTATTTGTTTAATTTTGAAACTAAAAAAATTTAAATCATAGACCTGCAAAACACTGTAAACTGTGATAGCAATAATATTAAAATATCTTTAATGAATTTTTAAAAAAATCAATGATTTATCAAAGATGGGCGAAATGTAACCCTCTAATCTGAATCACTGAATTCAATGCCTTCGTCAGCCTCTGTAATAGGCGTTCTTCTTGGCACAATGGAAGCGTGCCCATAGAAGACACTTCTTACACTGAACCCATTTCTCTCCTGGCTTCCGCTCCGACCAAGATCCTTGGTATTCTATGCAAAAACAATCCTCATCCTCATCTTCTTATGATACGGATCTTTTAGGTAGGCGTTTCCGTTTTATATTCAGCTTCTTATTATTCTTGCCTAGCACATCAGACTTCTGAGTTTTGTTGAGAGCAATCTTCTTCTTTGCAGTCTCTATTATTATTCTTTTTCTCTCTTCTCTGTCAAATTCCTACTTATGAAGAGTTTCTTTGAAAGGAGTTGACGTCAGAATCATAGACTTTCTCGTTTTCCTATTTCTTTGTTTTCCTTTTCTGTCATTTGCTTTAGGGTAAGGTCGTGTGTCCTAAAGGATGATGTGTACTCTGTTTTCTGTCAGTGGGTTGACTTTGATCAGTTATATAATTTTTGTATCTCTTAACAGAGCCTGCAGTTAACGTCCTTGGTGATTTTCCTATAACCCCCTGTCGTAATTGAAAAATCATAAAAAAAAAATTATTAAAAAATATAGTCGCATATCCTTTTCTTATGGCCGAACCGATTCATATTCCCAGAAAGGTCATTACCGGATTTTTGCACGTGGGAATCGTGCCGGACGATGCCGCTTGACAGCAGGTTTTCTCGGGGATCTCCGTTTCCCCCGCCCTTGCACTCCAGCGCTGCTCCATATTCACCTCACTTCACNTAACAGAGCCTGCAGTTAACGTCCTTGGTGATTTTCCTATAACCCCCTGTCGTAATTGAAAAATCATAAAAAAAAATTATTAAAAAATATAGTCGCATATCCTTTTCTTATGGCCGAACCGATTTATATTCCCAGAAAGGTCATTACCGGATTTTTGCACGTGGGAATCGTGCCGGACGATGCCGCTTGTCAGCAGGTTTTCTCGGGGATCTCCGTTTCCCCCGCCCTTGCACTCCAGCGCTGCTCAATATTCACCTCACTTCACCCTCATGCTCTCTCAAAACTTCATTATTAAGAGTCGCCCAAAACTCTCTCTTTTCCACTTTTCTCGTGGCGAAGAATAATTTCTCATCGAGATGGCGGTACGTAACAGATTTTTGCACGTGTGCAATAAGTGAGTTAGGAAACAGTTCTGTTTCGGAGGCCAGCAAGAATGCCTATTAACAAACTGGGATGTTGCTGACTGGGAGTCTAGCTTCAGATACGGTTACAAGTGATATTCAGTTTGCCTTTTACGCGCAGATATACCAAAGCTCTTAATTAAATTAATGAGGTTGTCACACAGGGAGGAAGTTCACAGTGGACGAGTTCACCAAGCAAAGCGCTGCTGCAGATCTGCAAGTTAGTGCTGCAGCTTTGTAGGTTCTCCAGAATGAAAAGCTGCTAGCGTCAATGCCATCTTTCAAACAAGACATTTTTTTTACTTTTGCTTACGCTGCGAGATTTTATAATACTGGAAGGAATACTGTTCAATATAACCAGAAGTGAATTCCATTTGTAAAAATAAAATAATATACTAATCGCAGGAGTTTGAAATAACACGGAGAACCTACCATACTTCATGCCCAGTCTTAAATCTACTGTGTGAATTTCTGTATTCCAATATGGAACTGTTCGCAATTCCATTAAAAAGGATAATATTTACTTATTTTGAGACAGCATTTTTTTTTTTTACTACAATCGCTGCACAAGCGCTGCCTTGCAGCGGTGCGGCTGAATTGAAGTAAAGCGCACAGACATTCAATTAAGTAGCGCTTTACTTTCTGAATGGATTCTGTTGAAGAACATCGTTATTAAGAGATCACATTATTCGTATATCAGATCAACCCCCGTTTCGGGACCAGTGCGGTTGGTACGTCACCGGTGCGAAGATTCGGTTTCTTGTTGACTGCTTGCCTTCTGCAGAACTCGTCATTTGTCTCAAACTAGCGAAGATTTGGTTCAAGCACAATTCAAGGCCGTGCGTTGTAAACCTTCAAAGACTGTGGTTATAGCCCGTCTCACGAACGAGTACCTTTTTTTTACAGTTCTGAAAGTGCGCAGTTTTTTTCTTGGTGAAATATTTTACATTGACATTAACTTACTGGGAAATTTGACGGTTAGCTGAATGTGCTTTTATTAATTATCATCTGTGGCGAAGGGAAAAACAGCTTTTGCCACGTAAACTACTTTATACGTGACTGTCTTTGAAAATATACTGTACAGGCCTACGACTTCCAGTTACTAAATACTGGGGCCGCGGTGACAAAGCGGCTACAGCGGTCGCCTCCCACCAAGGCGAACCGGGTTCGATTCCCGGAGGGGTAATTCCCAGGTTTTCGCACATGGTACTAGTGCCGACTATGCCGCTGGTCAGCGGGTCCTCTCGGGGTTCTCCCGTTTCTCCCTGTCCTTGCATTCCGGTGCTGCTGCACATCGACCTCGTTGTTAAGAGCCGCCCAACTTTTGCACTCCTTAAAGCTTTTTTAAAATGAAAGCGAACACCACAATATTTGTTCGGTGGTTTGGCGAGGACGTAGATGCAGGACGGACTGCGTATCACACCTGCGTTGCGTCGCGACCGACCCAGGGAGAATCATCGACCCGGACAGTAGACCATTGCGGTCGCAGAGGGATTCCTCTTCTCTCGAACACTATCCCAGGCCGAACTGTCGGGACGGATATCCGCCCAGCCCGTTTCTGCGCCACCGGGCTCAGGACTGCTGGGGACGCGCCTCTTCCCTCTTCCGAGCTTCTACACCCCCTTCCCCTCCCCAGAATCCTTTTGGACGCCCAACCCCTTCCGTCTTTCACACCCCCGGGAGGGAGAGACGTCTCGAGCCGACTGCAGATGGGCGGCCGCCCAGGGGAATGCGTGACGGCTGGGGGTTCTGTGTGCCATCCTGGAGTGGACGACCATTTCCGGCCTTCCTCGCTCCGGTTTCCGGCACGCACGCCACTCTCCGGACGGTCTTCTGAAACACATCCTCGCCCTGGCAAGACTGTCCGACTAGCTTTGAGAGCGTGCAGCTCTCACACATTAACGTGATTGTTTATTTGAGCTGACAAATTACTTGTTTGTATATGTGGTCAAACTCATATCTAGTTGCTCTCGCAGAAACAGTTTGGTTGGCTAAACAAAATGAGAGAAAAATTGGGTGCATGTACTTATGTAAGCGCGTTAGAAATTATACTTCTTTGGCGTGACTAAAATAAAATTGTATTACGTATGCAAATAATTTATGTAAGTAGGAAAAACGATAAAATGACAGAAGAAAGACATTAAATACAATTAATAAAGGTTTGATTAAAGAACATAATTAAATTAAAAAGGCTTGAGAATAATACTTACAAACAATTCACCTCAAATACTTGAAAACACTTTCAACATTTTATTGTATAATTTTTGTCACTAACAAATTTTCACGGCACAATGTAAGTAAAATTAATTAATAAGATATATATATATTCACAATGAATTACTAATATAAAATAAATGTTTTTCAATTTGCTTATTACATGAACAGATTTTCTGTCGGTTTTAAATATAACCACGTGCTATGTTGTGTACCTTGCGCTTGTAAATAGCTAGACGATACGCGCATGTGCGTTGGGTCATAACCCTACCACGATCACTGACGAATTTCGTTACATCGTGCGCGCGCAACTTCCGTTGCACACTTAACTTTTACCCTCAAAGCGCCAAAAGAAGTATAACTTCAAAAATGTTGGTATTTTTTTTAAGTATATGTTTTGAGCGACCCCCGAACAGCGAAAAGGCCTTGGTAGGGTAATGCTGGAAGTTAAGCGCGGGGGGAAGGGGGGGGGGCAGAGAGTGTTTGGAGAGATTTTTAACATCAAGAAGTTGAGAACCGACGAGGGTGAAGCGCCGGAATGTAAGGGCGGGGGAAACGGGAGATCCACGAGAAAACCCGCCGACCTGCTGCATCGTTCGGCACGATTTCCATGCGTGAAAATCTGGGAGCGACCCCACCCGGAATCGAACCCGGTTCGCCTAAATAGGAGACGAGTAGTCTGACCACTACACCACCGCGGTAAACGGAGGAAACGATGAAGTAATCGGTCATTGGCCTGTATTAAGGAGCCATCCCAGTATTCGCCTGGACTGATTTCGGAAAACCCTGGAAAACCAAAATCAGAAAGGCCGGGCCGAGAATCGAACCCGGGCTCTCAGTGGTTTACCACTGNTCGGAAAACCCTGGAAAACCAAAATCAGAAAGGCCGGGCCGAGAATCGAACCCGGGCTCTCAGTGGTTTACCACTGTGCCACATCGCTGTGAGATGCAATATTAAAGCATTATTAACGTTAAAATTATATAAATTGTTATCAACAAAACCTCTTTGTTGGGTGAACACAACCTGCCTAAAAATGTTTCTATCACAATGTGCACACGGTGCATAAACACACTGACAGTATTCAAGGAAAGTTCTTAAAATTACAGATTCAATGAAAAAATACTACAATGTAAACGGGGACTATTTCTTTGTGGAACGAGATGTAANTCGGAAAACCCTGGAAAACCAAAATCAGAAAGGCCGGGCCGAGAATCGAACCCGGGCTCTCAGTGGTTTACCACTGCGCCACATCGCTGTGAGATGCAATATTAAAGCATTATTCACGTTAAAATTATATAAATTGTTATCAACAAAACCTCTTTGTTGGGTGAGCACAACCTGCCTAAAAATGTTTCTATCACAATGTGCACACGGTGCGTAAACGCACTGACAGTATTCAAGGAAAGTTCTTAAAATTACAGATTCAATGAAAAAATACTACAATGTAAACGGGGACTATTTCTTTGTGGAACGAGATGTAATATGGACGTGATTGGCATTTGCTGATATGAAAAGGACACTAATAAACTATATTAAACGTTTAAGCATTGCAATACTCTGAATGGTAAGGGTAATAGTTCTTTTATTTTAAATTTGCGCGTAACAATAAAACGTACCTCGAGTGAAAAGTGACATTGCAAAATTGCAGGAATTAATTTTTTTAATGGTTTGTGGGAGCACAACTGTAAGCGAGTGTTATCGTTGAGTCATTGCTTGAACTAGGGCAACGATTAGGACAGACCATATTAATTAATTCTGTTTGCTAATTTTTATTGAATAATACTGTTAANGTGAACTAGGGCAACGATTAGGACAGACCATATTAATTAATTCTGTTTGCTAATTTTTATTGAATAATACTGTTAAGTAATTTAACGTAGTAAGTGCACAGAGCTATAGGCCTTCAGGGTTACTACACACTTTTCTTAAGCTCTGCTAAAGTTCTACTTCCAGGATATTCTTCCACCTCACACATAACCTCAAGCATAACCGAATTTAGAAAATTACACCAAGGGGACAGCGAACCGCATCCGTGCGCACTCAGTTTAATAATATTTTGCATAAGGACTATTTAGTACTAGGTATTGATAACATCCCTACCTATTTTCTCCCTGTTTTTATTAATCTTAAAGAAAAACGATATATTATAATTTATAGATGAAGCACGCGTGAAAGTTCAATTTAAATGAAAATAAGTCCCTCTTATGTCAACACAAGTATACAACTTTTGTAATACATGAAATGTTTAGGCAACAACTAAGCACGTCACACATGGGGCGATTTTTCATCAAAGGTTTATTTCAAAAAGTGCGAAGAAACGCAAATTTACTTGTAAAAGGTCATTTTGAGTTTTGCCTGAGGTTTAGTAAGTAGAATATACAATTAAAATAACTTTTGTTAGAATTTCCCTAGAAAATTTATTCAGGTTTCCATTTATTTGTAATTATTAGCATAGTGTGACATGTGTATTGTTAATAACAATAAGTAAATAGTTGAAATTCTAATATTTTATAATAAAGAGGATGCCGAAAGTAGAGAGGGGCCATAATTGATTGTGTCATGGGTGTCAATACACTCCCTTTTGTGAAGGGCCACTTTTATGACTTTCTTGAGACAGAAAAGAAAATGAGGCCAGCTTTCGCAGTTGTGGGGGGGGGGGGAGAATCTACACGCCCAGAAGGCGGGGCAAACCAAGACCCCTAAAGAGGCATTATTAATTAATTTGACAAATATTAATGTTATAATGAAACGGTTGGATATGTAGGTATATAGGTATATGAATGTAAAAACGTAGAAATATAATCAAGAATCAATAAACGAGGCACCCAGAACCGATGAGGAAGTTCACAATTGTTTGCACTGGGAGCCCCTGATTGGCTGAGACGTTTTGCCGCGCTTCGGGGCCGCGGTCTGAGGAATTCGTTAGCATTCCTGACACTCGCCGCCTGAGGGTCGCCCTGCGCGGTCGGGGGCGGCTAGCGAGAGAGCGGTGTCTGCGGCGATTAATTATATTCTCGAGGAGGAAAGCTATTGTTCGTCTGGCTCCCGATGCAAACTATAGCGAACTTCCTCATCGGTTTTGGGTACTTCGTTTATTGCACCTTGATTAAATTTTTACATTTTTATATTCATGCACCTATCTTCCAACATATACAACCGTTTCATTATAACATTAATATGTATCAAATTCATTCCTAATGTATCTCTATGGGTCTTGGTTTGCCCCGCCTTCTGGGCGTGTAGATTCTCCCCCCCCCCCCCC